>NW_025557575.1:77500-168812 GCF_020424385.1 Procambarus clarkii
AAGGTGGCCAGTAACACCATCAGTGGACTGGTGTATTCAGTGGTAGCCTTGGCAAGGTCACACTCAAAGATCAGGAATCAGGCAGGTACTTATTGTTATCACTCTATATTTACCAGTATAATATAGCCACAAGATCAATGGAGGGAATGATAAAAACACTAAGATAGTTTTGTATTTTACTTAAAATGTATGAAAGATGTCACAAAGCCAAACAGCAACAATTAAATCAGCAAATCCTGACGCGGCCGGAAGTTCCCACGAATAGTCCGCGATCATTAGGTGGCAACACCTCCCCCTCCTCATCAAGTGTCAAGAACAGCTGATCGCAATGGACTTTCCGCGCGAAATTTGCTTGTTTGCTAGATTCACGCGCGCGGTTTCTTTAAATTCTCCAATATTACTAGAAACTCGCACACTCGATATTGGCACAAATAAACCGAATTACTTAGTTACACTGTACTCAGGCTCAAACAGTCTTTTCTACAATCAATTCTACAATGATTCACTGTAATGGCTTCACATTGTTCTTCACTCAACAATATATTATAAACTATTAACACTGGAGTTTTCAGTACTTTCTCTCGTTGGCGATAACGCAATAATTCACTGTACTCACAAATGATTATTCACTGAATGAACATAGACATATATATGGTATATAAATCAATCATCAATACATGGAAAATAAATAGTTTCTGGGCACATAGCCTAACCTCCAAATACTGGCATAATATTATATATAATTCACCACTATATGTTCATATCAAAATCTATAGAAAGATATACACAACACAGTAAATTTATCACTGGTTCTTGGTGTCTGTACACACCAATAATCAACATGAATATTACAAGCACTCTTGATAGTACTGTCTAGCACCCTGGTGCTTTACCATGACATAAGTGAGACTTGCTCACGACATATAAAATCTTCAGGCTAGATAATATAGCCGAATAATATAGCTAACTAAAGGGGAATGGGGAGGGAACTAGAACCACCTACTTCACCCTATCCTCCGATGAGAGTCGAGATGTAGCTCCTGGTCCTCGTGTCGGGAACGCCCCCACACTACACGTCGTCGTGTCCTACCAGAGCCTCTCGTCGTCCCACCGTTTAGCGCGTCGTCTCCGTGCCTCCTCACTGCAGGTCCGTCCTCCTCCTTGACTTCTTGAAGGTTGGAGTCGGTCTCCTGGCCGTCGTCTTCTCCCAGCAACGGCTGTCGCCTACGTCTCAGCTACAGTCGTTCGGTTTCCCCAAATAGTCCTCTCTTCCTCAGCTACCCAGTGGCTCTGTCAGCCACTACGCTGTCACGAACTGGTGAATTGCCACAGACGTCACGTACGTCACTGCACGGCTTCACTGCTACTGGCACAGTACCTGACTGGAGCACTTGTTGCTCAAATAACCGTCAATTCCCTCTTCTGGTTCAACACATGAACTAGGGAAGACTTCTCAGAGTACTGGCGGACTTCAGGTGATGCGTAAATCCACGGTAGTGGGAAACAGCTGTCCGACAGACAGGACCACTCGTCGCACGTCCGACCTCTATGACGTGTCGTGACTGACTGATGGCGCCAGCCCGGCGCGCTGGCCGGACCCCCTTCCTTCGTGACGTCACTTTTACTATGGGAGGTTTTCATTGGCTCCCGGTGCCACACTGCTGCCGGGGACCAATCCGGTGCCACTGACGTCACACGGTTTTGGCGGGAGATCAGAGAGGTAAGTGCCATCTTGGCTCCCTAAAGGGCCTAAACCACAGGCCAAAATATTACTATTTCACAAATTTCTCGGCTCTCCGAGAACACTTCACTCTCTCCCATATATCAAATTGTAGCCTGCAACGTAGAGAATGCTTGGGAAAGGTAGACATGACTCTTACTGCAGGCGTGGGAGAATTATAAGGGGGGGAACTCCGTCACATATATATATATATATATATATATATATATATATATATATATATATATATATATATATATATATATATGTCGTACCTAGTAGCCAGAACGCACTTCTCAGCCTACTATGCAAGGCCCGATTTGCCTAATAAGCCAAGTGTTAATGAATTAATTGTTTTTCGACTACCTAACCTACCTAACCTAACCTAACCTAACATTTTCGGCTACCTAACCTAACCTAACCTATAAAGATAGTTTAGGTTAGGTTAGGTAGGGTTGGTTAGGTTCGGTCATATATCTACGTTAATTTTAACTCCAATAAAAAAAATTGAACTCATACATAATGAAATGGGTAGCTTTATCAGTTCATAAGAAAAAAATGAGAGAAAATCTATTAATTCAGGAAAACTTGGCTTATTAGGCAAATCGGGCCTTGCATAATAGGCTGAGAAGTGCGTTCTGGCTACTAGGTACGACATATATATATATATATATATATATATATATATATATATATATATATATATATATATATACATATATATATATATATATATATATATATATATATATATATATATATGCGAACAAGCCTGAATGGTCCCCAGGACAATATGCAACTGAGAACTCACACCCCAGAAGTGACTCGAACCCATACTCCCAGAAGCAACGCAACTGGTATGTACAAGACGCCTTAATCCACTTGATTATCACGACCGGACAAAATGAGGTGATAGCCGAGGCTATTTGAACCACCCCACCGCCGGCACTCGGATAGTAATCTTGGGCATAGCATTTTACCAAATCACCTCATTCTTTGGGGCACACGTGAGGAACACAAATGCGAACAAGCCTGAATGGTCCCCAGGACAATATGCAACTGAAAACTCACACCCCAGAAGTGACTCGAACCCATACTCCCAGAAGCAACGCAACTGGTATGTACAAGACGCCTTAATCCACTTGACCATCACGACCGGACAAAATGAGGTGATAGCCGAGGCTATTTGAACCACCCCACCGCCGGCACTCGGATAGTAATCTTGGGCATAGCATTTTACCAAATCACCTCATTCTTTGGGGCACACGTGAGGAACACAAATGCGAACAAGCCTGAATGGTCCCCAGGACAATATGCAACTGAAAACTCACACCCCATAAGTGACTCGAACCCATACTCCCAGAAGCAACGCAACTGGTATGTACAAGACGCCTTAATCCACTTGACCATCAGTTGCATATTGTCCTGGGGACCATTCAGGCTTGTTCGCATTTGTGTTCCTCACGTGTGCCCCAAAGAATGAGGTGATTTGGTAAAATGCTATGCCCAAGATTACTATCCGAGTGCCGGCGGTGGGGTGGTTCAAATAGCCTCTGCTATCACCTCATTTTGTCCGGTCGTGATGGTCAAGTGGATTAAGGCGTCTTGTACATACCAGTTGCGTTGCTTCTGGGAGTATGGGTTCGAGTCACTTCTGGGGTGTGAGTTTTCAGTTATATATATATATATATATATATATATATATATATATATATATATATATATATATATATTTATATATATATATATATATATATTTATTAATTTATTTACGTATATATATTAATAAATATGACCGAAAAAGTAAGATTAATAATTCTAACACGAATTTTCTCAATCTTTCGTACATTACGCTTCACTGTTGGAGGTAAATCAAAAATCACTTCTCCAAAATTCATTTTTATTTCTAGTCTGACGCGACACGAGCGCGTTTCGTAAAACTTATTACATTTTCAAAGACTTTAGTTCACAAATACACAACTGAATAGAACTTACGTATCTCCGATTTTATATCTACATTTGAGTGAGGTGGAAGGGGTGATGTGGCATTAACACAAGACAGAACAAAGTGTGGTATTAATAGGGTATTAATTTCATCAACACAAGACAGAACAAGAGTATTAATAGGGTATTAATTTCATCAACACAAGACAGAACACGAAACAATGGGTATTGAATAGAAGTGTTTGTAGAAAGCCTATTGGTCCATATTTCTTGATGCTTCTATATTGGAGCGGAGTCTTGAGGTGGGTAGAATATAGTTGTGCAATAATTGGCTGTTGATTGCTGGTGTTGACTTCTTGATGTGTAGTGCCTCGCAAACGTCAAGCCGCCTGCTATCGCTGTATCTATCGATGATTTCTGTGTTGTTTACTAGGATTTCTCTGGCGATGGTTTGGTTGTGGGAAGAGATTATATGTTCCTTAATGGAGCCCTGTTGCTTATGCATCGTTAAACGCCTAGAAAGAGATGTTGTTGTCTTGCCTATATACTGGGTTTTTTGGAGCTTACAGTCCCCAAGTGGGCATTTGAAGGCATAGACGACGTTAGTCTCCTTTAAAGCGTTCTGTTTTGTGTCTGGAGAGTTTCTCATGAGTAGGCTGGCCGTTTTTCTGGTTTTATAGTAAATCGTCAGTTGTATCCTCTGATTTTTGTCTGTAGGGATAACGTTTCTATTAACAATATCTTTCAGGACCCTTTCCTCCGTTTTATGAGCTGTGGAAAAGAAGTTCCTGTAAAATAGTCTAATAGGGGGTATAGGTGTTGTGTTAGTTGTCTCTTCAGAGGTTGCATGGCGTTTCACCTTCCTCCTTATGATGTCTTCAACGAAACCATTGGAGAAGCCGTTGTTGACTAGGACCTGGCTTACCCTACAGAGTTCTTCATCGACTTGCTTCCATCCTGAGCTGTGGCTGAGAGCACGGTCGACATAAGCGTTAACAACACTCCTCTTGTACCTGTCTGGGCAGTCACTGTTGGCATTGAGGCACATTCCTATGTTTGTTTCCTTAGTGTAGACTGCAGTGTGGAAACCTCCGCTCCTTTCCATGACTGTTACATCTAGAAAGGGCAGCTTCCCATCCTTCTCCATCTCGTAAGTGAAACGCAGCACAAAATTCCACTCAAATGCCTCCTTCAGCTCCTGCAGATGTCTGACATCAGGTACCTGTGTAAAAATGTCGTCAACATACCTGCAGTATATGGCCGGTTTCAAGTTCATGTCGACTAAGACCTTTTGTTCGATGGTCGAACATCGAACATTCCATGTAAAAATTAGCAAATAACACTCCTAAGGGAAGCCCATCGCTACTCCGTCTATTTCTAAATACATGTCCCCTTGTGGACTGATGAAAGGAGCTTCCTTTGTACATGCCTCGAGAAGGCTCTTCAAGTGTGGCTCGGGTATGTCTAATTTAGGAGTGCTCTCGTCTCTGTATACTCTGTCCAGTATCATTTCTATGGAGGAGTCGACTGGTACGTTGGTAAATAGGGATTCGACGTCCATGTACACTGAATGAGTATTTTGATTGGATATATGTTACAGTGAGGTGTATTTTGAACATTGATGAGACATACACACGATTAGCAGTGTGGGGAGGAATAAATGAAAATGTCTGAGTGATGTCATAGCTTATATTTTAAAATTATATAATAACAAAATATTTGCATGTAACTGGAGACTCCAACAGGAGCTTCAGTAGTGTTCCTAATGAACACTATAAATATAAAGCTTCCAGGTCCTTTTGACTATTAATAGAGTTTCATTATTGAAGTGCATAAATGAATATGAAAGGGGATGAAATTCAAGTGCGATGGAAGGCAGCTTTTTAAACCCTATGATCAAAAAATGCAGGACCTAGGAGGGAAACCTTTGTAATTTGTATGTACGTATTTTGTAAAATTATATGTGATGGAATGAAGCGGTTTGAGAAATGATATGAAAAAATATAAGAAATGATATGAAAAACACACCCGAACCATTGATTGTCCATGCCAGGAATATGGAAACACAACTGATGTTATGCCCGTCCTGGGGAAAAAGCAAAACGGACGGTCATAGTCTCCATTTCCACTACTTGCAGCAGGAGGGCAGGGGTGACAATGTTGACAATGAGAGGGGGGGAGAGCAGGGTTCAGGGACGGTACCTGACCTTAGCCTCAGGGCGACACACCGCTGACGAGAGGCGAAAGGAGACGGGATATTCATGGTGAGAGTGGCTAGACAAAACAGTTAGGGAGAGAGCATAGGACAGTCAGTGAAAAGAGGTTAGATTGGATAGTCAGAGAGAGAGAGAGAGAGAGGAGATGGAACAGAGAGAGAGAGAGAGAGAGAGAGAGAGAGAGAGAGAGAGAGAGAGAGAGAGAGAGGAGATGGAACAGAGAGAGAGAGAGAGAGAGAGAGAGAGAGAGAGAGAGAGAGAGAGAGAGAGAGAGAGAGAGAGAGAGAGAGAGAGAGAGAGAGAGGGTAGACAGGACAGATATCAGCGCACCGTGAACCTAGAGCGATCATTGTGTGTGTCCAGGACAACGTCGCTACATACGCGGGGATAAAGAAAAGTCGAGACGTCTCAAGCCTTGTCAAGACAAAAGGGGGGCTTGTGAAGGAGCCCCTGGACGGGGGGGGCGAGGAAGGCACGAGGAGGAGGGGAAGGCACGAGGGGGGAGGGGAAGACACGAGGGGGGGAGGGGAAGGCACGAGGGGGGAGGGGAAGACACGAGGGGGGGAGGGGAAGACACGAGGGGGGGAGGGGAAGACACGAGGGGGAGGGGAAGACACGAGGGGGGGAGGGGAAGACACGAGGAGGGGAGGGGAAGACACGATGGGGGGAGGGGAAGACACGAGGGGGGAGGGGAAGACACGAGAGGGGGAGGAGATGACACGAGGGGGGGAGGGGAAGACACGAGGGGGAGGGGATGACACGAGGGGGAGGGGAAGACACGAGGGGGAGGGGAAGACACGAGGGGGAGGGGAAGACACGAGGGGGGAGGGGAAGACACGAGGGGGAGGGGAAGACACAAGGGGGGGAGGGGAAGACATGAGGGGGGGAGGGGAAGACACGAGGGGGAGGGGAAGACACGAGGGGGGAGGGGGAGACACGAGGGGGGGGAGGGGAAGACACGAGGGGGAGGGGAAGACACGAGGGGGGAGGGGAAGACACGAGGGGGGAGGGGAAGACACGAGGGGGGAGGGGAAAACACGAGGGGAAGACACGAGGGGGAGGAGAAGACACGAGGGGGGGAGGGGAAGACACGAGGGGGGAGGGGAAGACACGAGGGGGGAGGGGAAGACACGAGGGGGGAGGGGAAGACACGAGGGGGGAGGGAAAGACACGAGAGGGGGAAGGGGAAGACACGAAGGGGGGAGGGGAAGACACGAGAGGGAGGGGAAGACACGAGGGGGGAAGGGAAGACCCGAGGGGGGAGGGGAAGACACGAGGGGGGGGGAGGGGAAGACACGAGGGGGAGGGGAAGACACGAGGGGGGAGGGGAAGACACGAGGGGGGGAGGGGAAGACACGAGGGGGGGAGGGGAAGACACGAGGGGGGAGGGGAAGACACGAGGGGGGGAGGGGAAGACACGAGGGGGGAGGGGAAGACACGAGGGGGGAGGGGAAAACACGAGGGGAAGACACGAGGGGGAGGAGAAGACACGAGGGGGGGAGGGGAAGACACGAGGGGGGGAGGGGAAGACACGAGGGGGGAGGGGAAGACACGAGGGGGGAGGGGAAGACACGAGGGGGGAGGGAAAGACACGAGAGAGGGAAGGGGAAAACACGAATGGGGGAGGGGAAGACACGAGAGGGAGGGGAAGACACGAGGGGGGAGGGGAAGACCCGATGGGGGGGGAGGGGAAGACACGAGGGGGGGGAGGGGAAGACACGAGGGGGAGGGGAAGACACGAGGGGGGGAGGGGAAGACACGAGGGGGGGAGGGGAAGACACGAGGGGGGGAGGGGAAGACACGAGGGGGGTAGGGGAAGACACGAGGGGGGAGGGGAAGACACGAGGGGGGAGGGGAAGACACGAGGGGGGAGGGGAAGACACGAGGGGGGAGGGGAAGACACGAGGGGGGAGGGGAAGACACGAGGGGGGGAGGGGAAGACACGAGGGGGAGGGGAAGACACGAGGGGGGAGGGGAAGACACGAGGGGGGGAGGGGAAGACACGAGGGGGGGAGGGGAAGACATGAGGGGGGGGGAAGACACGAGGGGGGGAGGGGAAGACACGAGGGGGGGAGGGGAAGACACGAGGGGGGAGGGGAAGACACGAGGGGGGGGAGGGGAAGACACGAGGGGGGGGAGGGGAAGACACGAGGGGGGAGGGGAAGACACGAGGGGGGGAGGGGAAGACACGAGGGGGGAGGGGAAGACACGAGGGGGGAGGGGAAGACACGAGGGGGGAGGGGAAGACACGAGGGGGGGAGAGGAAGACACGAGGGGGGAGGGGAAGACACGAGGGGGGGAGGGGAAGACACGAGGGGGGAGGGGAAGACACGAGGGGGGAGGGGAAGACACAAGGGGGGAGGGGAAGACACGAGGGGGGGAGGGGATGACACGAGGGGGGGAGGGGAAGACACGAGGGGGGGAGGGGAAGACACGAGGGGGGAGGGGAAGACACGAGGGGGGAGGGGAAGACACGAGGGGGGAGGGGGAAGACACGAAGGGAGGGGGGAGGGGAAGACACGAGGGGGGAGGGGAAGACACGAGGGGGGAGGGGAAGACACGAGGGGGGAGGGGAAGACACGAGGGGGGAGGGGAAGACACGAGGGGGGGAGGGGATGACACGAGGGGGGAGGGGAAGACACGAGGGGGGAGGGGAAGACACGAGGGGGAGGGGAAGACACGAGGGGGAGGGGAAGACACGAGGGGAGGGGAAGACACGAGGGGGGAGGGGAAGACACGAGGGGGGGGAAGACACGAGGGGGGGGGAGGGGAAGACACGAGGGGGGGAGGGGAAGACACGAGGGGGGAGGGGAAGACACGAGGGGGGGAGGGGAAGACACGAGGGGGGAGGGGAAGACACGAGGGGGGGAGGGGAAGACACGAGGGGGGAGGGGAAGACACGAGGGGGGGAGGGGAAGACACGAGGGGGGGGAGGGGAAGACACGAGGGGGGGAGGGGAAGACACGAGGGGGGGAGGGGAAGACACGAGGGGGAGGGGAAGACACGAGGGGGAGGGGAAGACACGAGGGGGGAGGGGAAGACACGAGGGAGAGGGGAAGACACGAAGGGGGGAGGGTAAGACACGAGGGGGGAGGGGAAAACACGAGGGGGGGAGGGGAAGACACGAGGGGGGAGGGGAAGACACGAGGGGGGAGGGGAAGACACGAGGGGGGGAGGGGAAGACACGAGGGGGGAGGGGAAGACACGAGGGGGGGAGGGGAAGACACGAGGGGGGGAGGGGAAGACACGAGGGGGGAGGGGAAGACACGAGGGGGGAGGGGAAGACACGAGGGGGAGGGGAAGACACAAGGGGGGAGGGGAAGACATGAGGGGGGGAGGGGAAGACACGAGGGGGAGGGGGGGAAGACACGAGGGGGGAGGGGGAGACACGAGGGGGGGAGGGGGGGAAGACACGAGGGGGAGGGGAAGACACGAGGGGGGAGGGGAAGACACGAGGGGGGAGGGGAAGACACGAGGGGGGAGGGGAAAACACGAGGGGAAGACACGAGGGGGAGGAGAAGACACGAGGGGGGGAGGGGAAGACACGAGGGGGGAGGGGGAAGACACGAGGGGGGAGGGGAAGACACGAGGGGGGGAGGGGAAGACACGAGGGGGGAGGGAAAGACACGAGAGGGGGAAGGGGAAGACACGAAGGGGGGAGGGGAAGACACGAGAGGGAGGGGAAGACACGAGGGGGGAGGGGAAGACCCGAGGGGGGAGGGGAAGACACGAGGGGGGGGAGGGGAAGACACGAGGGGGAGGGGAAGACACGAGGGGGGAGAGGAAGACACGAGGGGGGGAAGGGAAGACACGAGGGGGGAGGGGAAGACACGAGGGGGGTAGGGGAAGACACGAGGGGGGAGGGGAAGACACGAGGGGGGAGGGGAAGACACGAGGGGGGAGGGGGGAAAACACGAGGGGAAGACACGAGGGTGAGGAGAAGACACGAGGGGGGGAGGGGAAGACACGAGGGGGGAGGGGAAGACACGAGGGGGGAGGGGAAGACACGAGGGGGGAGGGGAAGACACGAGGGGGGAGGGAAAGACACGAGAGGGGGAAGGGGAAGACACGAAGGGGGGAGGGGAAGACACGAGAGGGAGGGGAAGACACGAGGGGGGAGGGGAAGACCCGAGGGGGGAGGGGAAGACACGAGGGGGGGGGAGGGGAAGACACGAGGGGGAGGGGAAGACACGAGGGGGGAGGGGAAGACACGAGGGGGGGAGGGGAAGACACGATGGGGGGAGGGGAAGACACGAGGGGGGTAGGGGAAGACACGAGGGGGGAGGGGAAGACACGAGGGGGGAGGGGAAGACACGAGGGGGGAGGGAAAGACACGAGGGGGGAGGGGAAGACACGAGGGGGGAGGGGAAGACACGAGGGGGGGAGGGGAAGACACGAGGGGGAGGGGAAGACACGAGGGGGGAGGGGAAGACACGAGGGGGGGAGGGGAAGACACGAAAGGGGAGGGGAAGACACGAGGGGGGGAGGGGAAGACACGAGGGGGGAGGGGAAGACACGAGGGGGGGAGGGGAAGACACGAGGGGGGAGGGGGAAGACACGAGGGGGGGAGGGGAAGACACGAGGGGGGAGGGGAAGACACGAGGGGGGAGGGGAAGACACGAGGGGGGAGGGGAAGACACGAGGAGGGGAGGGGAAGACACGAGGGGGGAGGGGGAAGACACGAGGGGGGGAGGGGAAGACACGAGGGGGGAGGGGAAGACACGAGGGGGGAGGGGAAGACACGAGGGGGGAGGGGAAGACACGAGGGGGGGAGGGGATGACACGAGGGGGGGAGGGGAAGACACGAGGGGGGAGGGGAAGACACGAGGGGGGGAGGGGAAGACACGAGGGGGGAGGGGAAGATCCGAGGGGGGAGGGGAAGACACGAGGGGGGGGAGGGGAAGACACGAGGGGGAGGGGGAAGACACGAGGGGGGAAGGGGAAGACACGAGGGGGGGAGGGGAAGACACGATGGGGGGGAGGGGAACACACGAGGGGGGTAGGGGAAGACACGAGGGGGGAGGGGAAGACACGAGGGGGGAGGGGAAGACACGAGGGGGGAGGGGAAGACACGAGGGGGGAGGGGAAGACACGAGGGGGGAGGGGAAGACACGAGGGGGGGAGGGGAAGACACGAGGGGGAGGGGAAGACACGAGGGGGGAGGGGAAGACACGAGGGGGGGAGGGGAAGACACGAGGGGGGAGGGGAAGACACGAGGGGGGGAGGGGAAGACACGAGGGGGGAGGGGAAGACACGAGGGGGGAGGGGAAGACACGAGGGGGGAGGGGAAGACACGAGGAGGGGAGGGGAAGACACGAGGGGGGAGGGGAAGACACGAGGGGGGGAGGGGAAGACACGAGGGGGGAGGAGGAAGACACGAGGGGGGAGGGGAAGACACGAGGGGGGAGGGGAAGACACGAGGGGGGGAGGGGATGACACGAGGGGGGGAGGGGAAGACACGAGGGGGGAGGGGAAGACACGAGGGGGGGAGGGGAAGACACGAGGGGGGAAGGGAAGACACGAGGGGGGGAGGGGAAGACACGATGGGGGGAGGGGAACACACGAGGGGGTAGGGGAAGACACGAGGGGGGAGGGGAAGACACGAGGGGGGAGGGGAAGACACGAGGGGGGAGGGGAAGACACGAGGGGGGAGGGGAAGACACGAGGGGGGAGGGGAAGACACGAGGGGGGGAGGGGAAGACACGAGGGGGAGGGGAAGACACGAGGGGGGAGGGGAAGACACGAGGGGGGGAGGGGAAGACACGAGGGGGGAGGGGAAGACACGAGGGGGGGAGGGGAAGACACGAGGGGGGGAGGGGAAGACACGAGGGGGGAGGGGAAGACACGAGGGGGGAGGGGAAGACACGAGGGGGGAGGGGAAGACACGAGGAGGGGAGGGGGAAGACACGAGGGGGGAGGGGAAGACACGAGGGGGGGAGGGGAAGAAACGACGGGGGGGAGGAGAAGACACGAGGGGGGAGGGGAAGACACGAGGGGGGAGGGGAAGACACGAGGGGGGGAGGGGATGACACGAGGGGGGGAGGGGGAAGACACGAGGGGGGAGGGGGAAGACACGAGGGGGGGGAGGGGAAGACACGAGGGGGGGAGGGGAAGACACGAGGGGGGAAAGGAAGACACGAGGGGGGGAGGGGAAGACACGAGGGGGGAGGGGAAGACACGAGGGGGGAGGGGAAGACACGAGGGGGGAGGGGGGAAGACACGAGGGGGGAGGGGAAGACACGAGGGGGGAGGGGAAGACACGAGGGAGGAGGGGAAGACACGAGGGGGGGAGGGGATGACACGACGGGGGGAGGGGAAGACACGAGGGGGGAGGGGAAGACACGAGAGGGGAGGGGAAGACACGAGGGGGAGGGGAAGACACGAGGGGGAGGGGAAGACACGAGGGGGGAGGGGAAGACACGAGGGGGGGGGAAGACACGAGGGGGGAGGGGAAGACACGAGGGGGGGAGGGGAAGACACGAGGGGGGAGGGGAAGACACGAGGGGGGGAGGGGAAGACACGAGGGGGGAGGGGAAGACACGAGGGGGGGAGGGGAAGACACGAGGGGGGAGGGGAAGACACGAGGGGGGGAGGGGAAGACACGAGGGGGGAGGGGAAGACACGAGGGGGGGAGGGGAAGACACGAGGGGGGAGGGGAAGACACGAGGGGGAGGGGAAGACACGAGGGGAGAGGGGAAGACACGAAGGGGGGAGGGGAAGACACGAGGGGGGAGGGGGAAAACACGAGGGGGGGAGGGGAAGACACGAGGGGGGAGGGGAAGACACGAGGGGGGAGGGGAAGACACGAGGGGGGAGGGGAAGACACGAGGGGGGGAGGGGAAGACACGAGGGGGGAGGGGAAGACACGAGGGGGGGAGGGGAAGACACGAGGGGGGAGGGGAAGACACAAGGGGGGAGGGGAAGACACGAGGGGGGAGGGGAAGACACGAGGGAGAGGGGAAGACACGAGGGGGGGAGGGGAAGACACGAGGGGGGAGGGGAAGACACGAGGGGGGGAGGGGAAGACACGAGGGGGGAGGGGAAGACACGAGGGGGGAGGGGAAGACACGAGGGGGGAGGGGAAGACACGAGGGGGGGAGGGGAAGACACGAGGGAGAGGGGAAGACACGAGGGGGGAGGGGAAGACACGAGGGGGGGAGGGGAAGACACGAGGGGGAGGGGAAGACACGAGGGGGGAGGGGAAGACACGAGGGGGAGGGGAAGACACGAAGGGGGGAGGGGGAAGACACGAGGGGGGAGGGGAAAACACGAGGGGGGGAGGGGAAGACACGAGGGGGGAGGGGAAGACACGAGGGGGGAGGGGAAGACACGAGGGGGGGAGGGGAAGACACGAGGGGGGAGGGGAAGACACGAGGGGGGGAGGGGAAGACACGAGGGGGGGAGGGGAAGACACGAGGGGGGGAGGGGAAGACACGAGGGGGGGAGGGGAAGACACGAGGGGGGGAGGGGAAGACACGAAGGGGAGGGGGAAGACACGAGGGGGGAGGGGAAGACACGAGGGGGAGGGGGAAGACACGAGGGGGAGGGGAAGACACGAGGGGGGAGGGGAAGACACGAGGGGGGGAGGGGATGACACGAGGGGGGGAGGGGAAGACACGAGGGGGGAGGGGAAGACACGAGGGGGGGGGAGGGGAAGACACGAGGGGGGAGGGGAAGACACGAGGGGGGAGGGGAAGACACGAGGGGGGGAGGGGAAGACACGAGGGGGGGAGGAGAAGACACGAGGGGGGAGGGGAAGACACGAGGGGGGAGGGGAAGACACGAGGGGGGGAGGGGATGACACGAGGGGGGGAGGGGAAGACACGAGGGGGGAGGGGAAGACACGAGGGGGGGAGGGGAAGACACGAGGGGGGGAGGGGAAGACACGAGGGGGGAGGGGAAGACACGAGGGGGGGAGGGGAAGACACGATGGGGGAGGGGAAGACACGAGGGGGGAGGGGAAGACACGAGGGGGGGAGGGGAAGACACGAGGGGGGGAGGGGAAGACATGAGGGGGGAGGGGAAGACACGAGGGGGGAGGGGAAGACACGAGGGGGAAGGGGAAGACACGAGGGGGGAGGGGAAGACACGAGGGGGGGAGGGGAAGACACGAGGGGGGAGGGGAAGACACGAGGGGGGAGGGGAAGACACGAGGGGGGAGGGGAAGACACGAGGGTGGGAGGGGATGACACGAGGGGGGAGGGGAAGACACGAGGGGGGAGGGGAAGACACGAGAGGGAGGGGAAGACACGAGGGGGAGGGGAAGACACGAGGGGGAGGGGAAGACACGAGGGGGGAGGGGGAAGACACGAGGGGGGGGAAGACACGAGGGGGGGAGGGGAAGACACGAGGGGGGGAGGGGAAGACACGAGGGGGGAGGGGAAGACACGAGGGGGGGAGGGGAAGACACGAGGGGGGAGGGGAAGACACGAGGGGGGGAGGGGAAGACACGAGGGGGGAGGGGAAGACACGAGGGGGGGAGGGGAAGACACGAGGGGGGGAGGGGAAGACACGAGGGGGGGAGGGGAAGACACGAGGGGGGGAGGGGAAGACACGAGGGGGAGGGGAAGACACGAGGGGGAGGGGAAGACACGAGGGGGGAGGGGGAAGACACGAGGGAGAGGGGGAAGACACGAAGGGGGAAGGGGAAGACACGAGGGGGGAGGGGAAAACACGAGGGGGGGAGGGGAAGACACGAGGTTGGAGGGGAAGACACGAGGGGGGAGGGGAAGACACGAGGGGGGAGGGGAAGACACGAGGGGGGGAGGGGAAGACACGAGGGGGGAGGGGAAGACACGAGGGGGGGAGGGGAAGACACGAGGGGGGAGGGGAAGACACGAGGGGGGAGGGGAAGACACGAGGGGGGAGGGGAAGACACGAGGGAGAGGGGAAGACACGAGGGGGGAGGGGAAGACACGAGGGGGGAGGGGAAGACACGAGGGGGGGAGGGGAAGACACGAGGGGGGAGGGGAAGACACGAGGGGGGAGGGGAAGACACGAGGGGGGAGGGGAAGACACGAGGGGGGAGGGGAAGACACGAGGGAGAGGGGGAAGACACGAGGGGGGGAGGGGAAGACACGAGGGGGGGAGGGGAAGACACGAGGGGGAGGGGAAGACACGAGGGGGGAGGGGAAGACACGAGGGGGAGGGGAAGACACGAAGGGGGGAGGGGAAGACACGAGGGGGGAGGGGGAAAACACGAGGGGGGGAGGGGAAGACACGAGGGGGGAGGGGAAGACACGAGGGGGGAGGGGAAGACACGAGGGGGGGAGGGGAAGACACGAGGGGGGAGGGGAAGACACGAGGGGGGGAGGGGGAAGACACGAGGGGGGGGAGGGGAAGACACGAGGGGGGGAGGGGAAGACACGAGGGGGGGAGGGGGAAGACACGAGGGGGAGGGGAAGACACGAAGGGGAGGGGGAAGACACGAGGGGGGAGGGGAAGACACGAGGGGGAGGGGGAAGACACGAGGGGGAGGGGAAGACACGAGGGGGGAGGGGAAGACACGAGGGGGGGAGGGGATGACACGAGGGGGGGAGGGGAAGACACGAGGGGGGAGGGGAAGACACGAGGGGGGAGGGGAAGACACGAGGGGGGAGGGGAAGACACGAGGGGGGAGGGGAAGACACGAGGGGGGGAGGGGAAGACACGAGGGGGGAGGAGAAGACACGAGGGGGGAGGGGAAGACACGAGGGGGGAGGGGAAGACACGAGGGGGGGAGGGGATGACACGAGGGGGGGAGGGGGAAGACACGAGGGGGGAGGGGAAGACACGAGGGGGGGAGGGGAAGACACGAGGGGGGGAGGGGAAGACACGAGGGGGGAGGGGAAGACACGAGGGGGGGGAAGACACGAGGGGGGGAGGGGAAGACACGAGGGGGGGAGGGGGAAGACACGAGGGGGGAGGGGAAGACACGAGGGGGGGAGGGGAAGACACGAGGGGGGAGGGGAAGACACGAGGGGGGGAGGGGAAGACACGAGGGGGGAGGGGAAGACACGAGGGGGGGAGGGGAAGACACGAGGGGGGGAGGGGAAGACACGACGGGGGGGGGAGGGGAAGACACGAGGGGGGGAGGGGAAGACACGAGGGGGAGGGGAAGACACGAGGGGGAGGGGAAGACACGAGGGGGGAGGGGAAGACACGAGGGAGAGGGGAAGACACGAAGGGGGAAGGGGAAGACACGAGGGGGGAGGGGGAAAACACGAGGGGGGAGGGGAAGACACGAGGGGGGGGAGGGGAAGACACGAGGGGGGAGGGGAAGACACGAGGGGGGAGGGGAAGACACGAGGGGGGGAGGGGAAGACACGAGGGGGGAGGGGAAGACACGAGGGGGGGAGGGGAAGACACGAGGGGGGAGGGGAAGACACGAGGGGGGAGGGGAAGACACGAGGGGGGGAGGGGAAGACACGAGGGGGGGAGGGGAAGACACGAGGGGGAGGGGAAGACACGAGGGGGGGAGGGGAAGACACGAGTGGGAGGGGAAGACACGAGGGGGGAGGGGAAGACACGAGGGGGAGGGGAAGACACGAAGGGGGGAGGGGAAGACACGAGGGGGGAGGGGGGAAAACACGAGGGGGGGAGGGGAAGACACGAGGGGGGAGGGGAAGACACGAGGGGGGAGGGGAAGACACGAGGGGGGGAGGGGAAGACACGAGGGGGGAGGGGAAGACACGAGGGGGGGAGGGGAAGACACGAGGGGGGGAGGGGAAGACACGAGGGGGGGAGGGGAAGACACGAGGGGGGGAGGGGAAGACACGAGGGGGGGGAGGGGAAGACACGAGGGGGAGAGGGGAAGACACGAAGGGGAGGGGGAAGACACGAGGGGGGAGGGGAAGACACGAGGGGGAGGGGGAAGACACGAGGGGGAGGGGAAGACACGAGGGGGGAGGGGAAGACACGAGGGGGGAGGGGAAGACACGAGGGGGAGGGGAAGACACGAAGGGGGGAGGGGGAAGACACGAGGGGGGAGGGGAAAACACGAGGGGGGGAGGGGAAGACACGAGGGGGGAGGGGAAGACACGAGGGGGGAGGGGAAGACACGAGGGGGGGAGGGGAAGACACGAGGGGGGAGGGGAAGACACGAGGGGGGGAGGGGAAGACACGAGGGGGGGAGGGGAAGACACGAGGGGGGGAGGGGAAGACACGAAGGGGAGGGGGAAGACACGAGGGGGGAGGGGAAGACACGAGGGGGAGGGGGAAGACACGAGGGGGAGGGGAAGACACGAGGGGGGAGGGGAAGACACGAGGGGGGAGGGGAAGACACGAGGGGGAGCGGAAGACACGAGGGGGAGGGGAAGACACGAGGGGGGAGGGGAAGACACGAGGGGGGAGGGGAAGACACGAGGGGGGAGGGGAAGACACGAGGGGGGGAGGGGAAGACACGAGGGGGGAGGGGAAGACACGAGGGGGGAGGGGAAGACACGAGGGGGGAGGGGAAGACACGAGGGGGGAGGGGAAGACACGAGGGGGGAGGGGAAGACACGAGGGAGAGGGGAAGACACGAGGGGGGAGGGGAAGACACGAGGGGGAGGGGAAGACACGAGGGGGGAGGGGAAGACACGAGGGGGGGAGGGGAAGACACGAGGGGGGAGGGGAAGACACGAGGGGGGAGGGGAAGACACGAGGGAGAGGGGAAGACACGAGGGGGGAGGGGAAGACACGAGGGGGGAGGGGAAGACACGAGGGGGGGAGGGGAAGACACGAGGGGGGAGGGGAAGACACGAGGGGGAGGGGAAGACACGAGGGGGGAGGGGAAGACACGAGGGGGAGGGGAAGACACGAGGGGGGAGGGGAAGACACGAGGGGGAGGGGAAGACACGAGGGGGGAGGGGAAGACACGAGGGGGAGGGGAAGACACGAGGGGGGGAGGGGAAGACACGAGAGGGAGGGGAAGACACGAGGGGGGGAGGGGAAGACACGAGAGGGAGGGGAAGACACGAGGGGGGAGGGGAAGACACGAGGGGGGAGGGGAAGACACGAGGGGGGGAGGGGAAGACACGAGGGGGGAGGGGAAGACACGAGGGGGAGGGGAAGACACGAAGGGGGGAGGGGAAGACACGAGGGGGAGGGGAAGACACGAGGGGGAGGGGAAGACACGAGGGGGAGGGGAAGACACGAGGGGGGAGGGGAAGACACGAGGGGGAGGGGAAGACACGAGGGGGAGGGGAAGACACGAGGGGGGGAGGGGAAGACACGAGAGGGAGGGGAAGACACGAGGGGGGGAGGGGAAGACACGAGAGGGAGGGGAAGACACAAGAGTAGTGGGAAATGAGACTATGACTGGCAATTTTGTTTTTTCCCCATGGTGGTCACGGCATCAGGGAAGTTTTGGTGCTTGTGCCTGGGGTGTTTCCAGAGTTTCCCCCATGCCGGTCATTAGCCCCTGGGTTTTCTGACATTTTTTCTCCGTGCTGGCCATAGGGCCTTGATTGTTTTCAATTTTTTTTAATAATATTTCCTCAACTGCTACCTTCCATCATATATAATTTTCCCCAAAATATAGGAATTGAAAGGTAGCCTCCTACGTCCTGCCATTTCGCTCAAGGGGGATTAAAATGCCGGTTCTCGTCATCCCAAAATTTCGTCACCTGGGTGACCCTGCACAGCATCGCTAATGATCAATGACATCATTCAGTCATCATCTTCCCTGCATAAGTACCTTTTCTGTCATAGTTTATTTATTCCCATTTACAATATTTATGTCAAGGCGGGGGGGGGGGGGATTAAAAGGCAGCCTTCTGTCGAGTTCAATGTACTACGTCATCATCCATAATCTTCCCATAATAAGCTAGTTTTACTTAATGAAGTATTCCCATACTGTTTACGCATGTTCTAAGATCATTTCATTTAAGATTATCAATTTATGCCCATTGTTTCGAGTTCTGTCTCGTGTTGATATTTTTAATGGGCTATTAATATCCCCCTTTGCCATGTCCATTCAGTTACAACTCTATCATGTCACCCCTATTTCTTTGCCTTTCCAGATAATGTAATTTAAGCTTTGACAATCTTTCTTCAGAGATTGCTTATTGAGCATAGGGCAAATAAAAATGAAAAAACCCACTATCATCCATTTGTATGAAACCAGAGCCCCAGGCATGGTAACCTCAATAGGGGATACAGTAGTAATCCAATATTGCTGCTAACCTTGTACACGTCTCAAATTCGCTCAAAACATGCCTCCCACACCTTACTGAAGCATATAACAAATCAAAATACTCATTTACTTTACATATATATGAACTGTATTGAGTGAAAGCGGCTTCACATGTTTTGAAATAAGGCCTTCTGCAGTTATCTTCATTCTAAGGTCTTCATCCCTAATGCGGTGCGATCCACCAATGAGTGCAAAGCTTTTAGTACATACGGTTCTTAGGAGGTTCACACATTAGTGCAATCTCTTAATCGCTCTCAATACCTCAACTGTACTCGGTGTTTCATCAGAGACGATATTCGGGTACCTTTGCTCGTATTTTCGCCCATTTGCTCATATTTTCTGTTATTCAATTCATAAGCCCTAACAAACCCACCTGACCTAACCTATCATAAAACAATCAAACACATTCTTATGTTATAAATGGAGTCAAGTCAGAGTGGGAAAATGTTGTAAGTGGGGTGCCTCAGGACTCTGTCCTGGGACCTCTGTTGTTTATAATATATATAAATGATTTAGATTCAGGTTTGAGTAGCAACATTTGCAAATTTGCCGATGATACGAAAATCGGTAGGGAAATTAATTCGGAGGAGGACTCACTATCACTTCAAGTTGATCTAGATAGGGTTTTGAAATGGTCGAAGGATTGGCAGATGCAGTTTAATGCTGATAAATGTAAAGTTCTGAGGTTAGGTAATGATGATAGGGTTACAAGATACGAGCTAGATGGTGTTGAGATTGCGAAGTCGAATTGCGAAAGGGATCTGGGAGTTATGATTAGTAAGAATTTAAAACAAAAGGATCAATGCATAAATGTTCGTAATAAGGCAAATCGGACACTTGGATTTATTAATCGCTTAATAAATAGCTGTCATTCTAGTTTTATACACAACAGCAATTATGAAATCCTATAGCTAGATATCGTACTGTAATCCACAAGTAGCTACTTAGTCGGTCAGGTGAAGTCAGTCGGTCAGGTGAAGTCACAGTGAGAGGTTGTGTTAACCGGAGCTCCTGAGTGTTGTTATATTATCATAGCAATATGGAAGTTGTAGTGAAGGACCTGGTGACTCTAGTGGGAGCCCTGAGGACAGAGTTGGACTCTTTTAGGGAGGAGGTGCGTCAGCTTAAAAAACAACGAGAAGTAACGAAGGAGGAGACCAGCAGTAAAGGGACCTCGTCTTGGAGAGTTGCGAAAGACAGGGGCCTTAAGAAGACTTTGATAAAGCCGCCTTCAAACGCCATAGCAACTTCAAATTCATTTGACGTTTTGGAGGACGAGTGCTGTGGAGAGACTGTGGATCGCGCAAAAGGGAAAGCAACGAAGAGAAAGGAAGCGCAGGCCCCTCAGAAAGTAAAGGAAGTACCTAAGCAAACATTAGTTGTGGGAGATTCCCAGATAAGGTATTTGGATAGAACGTTTTGTGCTAGAGATAGGGGGAACAGGTTAAGGGTTTGCTATCCCGGAGCTGGCATTGGTGATATTATAAACAAACTTGAATGATATTATGGCTGGTAATGGGAACAATCCCATTATTTGCATTAGCGTGGGAGGAAATGATGTTGGTCGAGTCAGGAGTGAGGAACTGATTCAGAGGTATAAAACAGCCATAGAGTTAGTTAGGAGCAAGGGAGGAATCCCGATCATATGTGGCATTCTTCCAAGAAAGGGAGTGGGAAATGAATGGATATCGAGGGCACTTGGTGTCAATTGCCGGCTGGAAAGATATTGCAAATCAAATGCAATATCTTTCATAGACAACTGGGAACACTTCTATGGAAGAAATGAAATGTATGCTCGTGATGGGGTGCATCTATCGAGAGCTGGGGTTGTTGCTGTTGCGAACTCGCTAGAAGAAGTGGTTAGAGGTGTTTGTTTGGGTTTAAACTGTTAGTAGATAGAGGTATGGGAATTGATTTGGAGGAAGGAGGTAATAAAAGTATGTGTTTGTGGGAGAAAGGAATTGGCAAAACGATCAGGGAAAGAGAAGGTCCGCAAAATAACAATTCACTTAGGGTATATTACACTAACAGTAGAAGTCTAAGAAATAAAATTAACGAATTAAATGCTCTTGTCTGCACAGAAAAAATAGATATTATTGCACTTACCGAAACGTGGATGAATGTAGAAAATAGAGAACTATTAGCTGAATATCAAATATATGGATTTAAACTATTTCACACAGATAGATATATTAGACGAGGAGGTGGAGTAGCCATATATGTTAGGGACAATTTGAAATGTAGTCTCAAAGAGGGAATCAAAACAGAGCCACACACAGAAACTATTTGGATTGAATTAAACGAAAAAGCTAATAATATTATAATAGGAGTAATATATAGGCCACCAAATTTAGACAGAATGGAAGCAAAGCATCTATGGGATGAAATATCTAGAGCATCTAGATCTAACAGTATTTATGTCATGGGTGACTTTAATTTTAGCGGAATAAACTGGTTGAACAAAACAGGGAATAGTGAAGCAGAAGATTTTCTAGAATTAATTGACGATTGCTTTCTTACGCAACACATTAAGGAACCAACACGGGAAAATAATATTTTAGATTTAGTGTTAACTAACAGGGAAACGCAAATTAATGACATCGAAATAGGGAGTGAGCTAGGGAGCAGTGATCACAAAGAAATCAGATTTAGCATAGAATGGAATAGACCAGTAGGAGAAAATTCTGTTAAAGTGCCAGATTTTCGAAAAGCTGATTTTAATAGCCTAAGAAATTTTTTGGGTCAAATTGATTGGAAAGGCTTGGGTATGGGGTGTGGGCCGGTCTTGGAGCGAGACATGAACCCAGCGATAGGTGACTTAAATGGGGATTTCGATGTGGATTCAATATATAACTTATTTAAGAATATTCTAAACAAAGCACAGGAACGTAGTATACCATACAAATTGAATAGATCGTATACTAATGACCCAAAGTGGATAACAAAGAATTTGAAGAACCTTATAGGTAAAAAGAGAGCTTGGTACAAAAGGATTAAAAATGGGGAGGTCACTTTAGAACAGGAATTCGTACAACTGGTTAGAAATGTTAAAAAAGAGATAAGGAAAGCAAAAAGAAACTATGAAGTTCGCATAGCAGGGCAAGCAAAGACAAATCCTAAAGGGGTTTTTTCAGTTATATCGTACTAAGACTAGGGAAAGGATAGGTCCATTAAAAACTGAGACAGGTCAAATAACAGATAGTGATGAAGAGATGAGTAGTATTTTTAATAAATATTTTGTATCTGTATTTACTAAAGAGGAACTTAACAATATGCCTTCAGCCGAACAAGTCTATGTGGGTGGGGACGAGGACAGGTTGACGAGTTTAGCAGTTACCAGGGAGGATGTTCTTAAACAAATAGTAAAACTCAAACCAAACAAATCCCCAGGGCCGGATGAAGTGTTTGCTAGGGTGCTTAAAGAATGCAAAGAGGAGCTTTGTGACCCACTGTCAACCATATTTAATAAATCAATAGAGTCAGGCAGAGTGCCAGAGTTTTGGAAAGTTGCTAATGTGATACCAGTTTTTAAGAAAGGAGATAGATCACTTGCGTCTAACTATCGACCAATTAGCCTAACGTCTATTGTGGGAAAGTTACTCGAATCTATAATAGCAAATAAAATTCGTCTTCATCTTGAAAAACATAAATTAATAATTGAGTCGCAACATGGTTTTATAAATGGCCGTTCATGTTTAACAAATTTGTTATCTTTTTATTCTAGCATTGTTGAGGCAGTTGATAGTGGTAAGGATTGCGATGTTGTATACCTTGACTTTAGCAAAGCTTTTGATACAGTGCCACATGAAAGACTGATTAAAAAAATAGAGTCTCATGGTATTGGGGGTGCTATATTAAGCTGGATTAGGGCATGGCTATACCAAAGGAAACAGAGAGTTAGTATAAATGGAATCAAGTCAGAGTGGGAAAATGTTGTAAGTGGAGTGCCTCAAGGCTCTGTCCTGGGACCTCTGTTGTTTATAATATATATAAATGATTTAGATTCAGGTTTGAGTAGCAACATTTGCAAATTTGCCGATGATACGAAAATCGGTAGGGAAATTAGTTCGGAGGAGGACTCACTATCACTCCAAGTTGATCTAGATAGGGTTTTGAAATGGTCAAAGGATTGGCAGATGCAGTTTAATGCTGATAAATGTAAAGTTCTGAGGTTAGGTAATGATGATAGAGTTACAAGATACGAGCTAGATGGTGTTGTGATTGCGAAGTCGGATTGCGAAAGGGATCTGGGAGTTATGATTAGTAAGAATTTAAAACAAAAGGATCAATGCATAAATGTTCGTAATAAGGCAAATCGGACACTTGGATTTATTAATCGCAGCGTTAGTAACAAGACACCTGGTGTGGTTCTCAAGCTATATCTTGCTCTAGTTAGGCCCCATTTAGATTATGCAGTTCAGTTTTGGTCGCCATATTATAGAATGGATATAAATTCACTTGAACGTGTCCAGCGTAGGATGACTAAGTTAATTCCCCAAATTAGAAATCTTTCATATGAAGAAAGATTAACAAAGCTTAAGTTGCATTCACTGGAAAGGCGAAGAGTTAGGGGTGACATGATAGAGGTTTACAAGTGGATGAATGGACATAACCGGGGGGATATTAATAGGGTATTAAAAGTATCAACACAGGACAGAACACGAAACAATGGATATAAATTGGATAAGTTTAGATTTAGGAAAGACTTGGGTAAATACTGGTTCAGTAACAGGGTTGTTGATTTGTGGAACCAATTGCCGCGTAACATTGTGGAGGTGGGGTCCCTCGATTGTTTCAAGCACGGGTTGGACAAGTATATGAGTGGGATTGGGTGGTTATAGAATAGGAGCTGCCTCGTATGGGCCAATAGGCCTTCTGCAGTTACCTATGTTCTTATGTTCTTCTTATGTTCTACCACACATCTGGCCGCACAGCGGATTAATAGCTGTGTTGATAGGCTAGTCACCTGTCCTCACATCTATCAAATAGCTATCCAAATGTCGCACATCAATTCATCCATCTAGCAACTTAGCTGGATGCTAGTCACTATATTCATAGGCTAATCATTTCTACACCTCAAAAATAAAAAATCCTAGTTTCTAAACCAACACTCACAAATACATGCATACATACCTACACATACTCCACAACCCATACATTCATAGAGAATAGCCTAGTTTTTTGCCAACATTTCCCCTATTAATCAGATGTGATTTATGCCATACACAGATAATACAGCAGTTACACGCCAAATATGCCATTTATGCACAAAATATATTATTTACACTCAAAATATACCATCACACAAAAATATGACATTTACATACGAAATATGTCAGTTGCACACAAAAATATACCATTTACACAATATTGCATGTACACTCAGAGTATGACATTTACACAAAGTATGGTATTTGCACAAATATATCAAAATGTTTATGCATTTAGACAATCAAAAATGCGCTTTCACTAAAATTACACAATTCCACAAACATAATTTTCACAAAATACTCATACATTGTCTCATAAACCAAAATACACTTACACCATTAAGGTCTATTTTTTCAGATTACAGAGCTTACACAAAATACACAATTTGCACACAAAAATACAGTTGCACCAGTTCCACTTCAACAAATTAAAAACACAACTTGCATAAATGCACTATTAGCACAAAAATTATTATAACACATGGACAATTATTACACAATTTGTGTAATTATTGTACATCTTTGCACAATTAATACAAGAAAACTTGCTCATCTAACATATGTCCATTGTTTTAAATGTCTTATTAATACCCCCCCCCCCATGTTACATCCTCTCCAATCAGGCCAACCATATTTATTTATGCAAACCATCTAACAGACTTATTTGTTCTAGTCTTAGTTATGTTAGGGCCGGTGGGGTTAGGTGAAGTCAGTTTTTTCTATGATAATTTTAAGCAAATTTGCTATATCCTATCAAAATGCATCCTATTAAAACCTAAATACATGTAAATCTATAAAGAAAATATACTTATGCTGCACAAATTTAACGAAATTCAACCTAGCAAAAGCTAAACTAACTAAATATGAGCATCCCACATCCTCACATACAAGCCTATCTCACCTCTGTCCATATATTACATGAGTTGGCCATATAGCTCCAACCCCAAATACGAAAATTTACTCTATTTCATGAACATGCTAGTTCATTACCCCTAAGATATAATATATATCCTTCCCTACACGACCTCACCTAACCTGACCTAGCATATCCAAACCTGGATTTGCTTAAAGTTGGCGAAATTTAAGCTATGCGACCTAAATTCGACATAATTTAAGACAATTTCTACCAAATGTTGTGTATCATAACACCGCCAAAGCCCATCTTTACCTACATTTTCTCCTGTTCCATCCTACCCTACACAACCTTACCTAACCTAACCTAGCATATCCAAACCGGGATTTGGTTGAAGTCGGCGAATTTTAAGTTATCCCACATAAATTCGACCTAATTTAAGACAATTTCCACGAAATATACCCAAAAATGTTTTGTAACATAGCACAGCCAATGTCCATTTTAGCCGAGTTTTCACCTATTCCAACCTGCCCTACACAACCCTACCTAACATCACCTCACCTCATATTTTCTGGTATATCCAAAGTTAGATTTGATTAAAGTTGGCAAAATTTAAACCTTTCCCACCTAAATTCAACCTAATTTAAGCCAATTTCCACCAAATATACCCAAATGTTTTGTATCTTAACATAGCCAATGTTCATTTTACCCAAGTTTTTACCTGTTCCATCTTACCCTAAAAAACCTTACCTAACGTGATCTAACATACCCCAAGCTTGATTCCATTAAAGTTCGTGAAATTTATGCTTACTCACCTAAATTCAACCTAATTTAAGACAATTTCTACCAAATATGCCCAAAATGTTTTGTTACATAGCACAGCCAAAGACCATTTTAGCCAAGTATTTCACATATTCCAACCTACCCTACACAACCTTACCTAACCTGACCTAGCAGATTTGATTAAAGTTGGGGAAATTTAAGCTATCCACACCATCTAAACTCGGACCTAGCCTCTGATACGACATATACTCAGAGAAGTGATGTTTTTGGATACGAACCTAAATGCCCCACGCCTAACCTGCAAGAGTCTTGGAGCTTTGTTGAATATTTTATCTATTTTCTTTGAAAAGTGAAGTTTTGGATATGAACCTAACCGCACTGTGCTTAACCTACCAGATTCTTTGTTGATCATTGTAACCATATTCATAGAAAAGTGATGTTTGGATGTGGACCCAACAGCCCCTCTCCTTTTAAACTTGGAATTGTGTTCAATATTGTAGCTATATTGTTGGGTCAGTGTTTTTGTTTTTACACATCACCCCAACAGCCCTGGACCTAACCTCCCTTTATCTATCTTCAAATTTATTGTATTTATGGGAAAAAAGTGTTGTTTGTGCATCAACCCAACCTCCCTGGACCTCATCTCTGATACACGGATCTTGGTTCAATATTGCATCATATTCGTAGCATTTTTTTCACATCAATACAACCATCCTTAACTTAACTTTAGTTAGAAAGGGATATTATTCACTAAAACTATTCATTTACTATTTACCCAATCTTCCTTATCCTAATCCATAACCAGGACGTTTAGGCCCCCCTTACCTCGAAATTATAGTATAAGGGCAATTAAAAATTATAGGGGTGAATTAGGGAATGTTAGGTTTATATGTGAAAATATAATCCTACCTTATATATATATATATATATATATACATATATATATATATATAGTATAATTTCGAGGTAAGGGGGGGGGGTCTAAGCCCCCTGGAGCCAGGGGTGTGTGTGTGTGAGACAGGGTGTGTGTGTGGGAGGCAGGGTGTGTGTGGGAGCCAGGGTGTGTGTGGGAGACAGGGTGTGTGTGGGAGACAGGGTGTGTGTGGGAGGCAGGGTGTGTGTGGGAGACAGGGTGTGTGTGGGAGGCAGGGTGTGTGGGAGACAGGGTGTGTGTGTGGGAGACAGGGTGTGTGTGGGAGCCAGGGGTGTGTGTGGGAGGCCGGGTGTGTGTGTGGGAGGCAGGGTGTGTGTGGGAGGCCGGGTGTGTGTGGGAGGCCGGGTGTGTGTGTGTGGGAGGCAGGGTGTGTGTGGGAGCCAGGGGTGTGTGTGGGAGGCAGGGTGTGTGTGTGGGAGCCAGGGGTGTCTGTGGGAGCCAGGGGTGTGTGTGTGGGAGACAGGGTGTGTGTGGGAGCCAGGGGTGTGTGTGGGAGGCAGGGTGTGTGTGTGGGAGGCAGGGTGTGTGTGGGAGCCAGGGGTGTGTGTGGGAGGCAGGGTGTGTGTGGGAGACAGGGTGTGTGGGAGGCAGAGTGTGTGGGAGGCATCGTGTGTGTGGGAGACAGGGTGTGTGTGGGAGGCAGGGTGTGTGTGTGGGAGACAGGGTGTGTGTGGGAGCCAGGGTGTGTGTGGGAGACAGGGTGTGTGTGTGGGAGGCAGGGTGTGTGTGGGAGGCAGGGTGTGTGTGTGGGAGACAGGGTGTGTGTGGGAGACAGGGTGTGTGTGGGAGGCCGGGTGTGTGGGAGGCAGGGTGTGTGTGGGAGACAGGGTGTGTGTGGGAGGCAGGGTGTGTGTGTGGGAGGCAGGGTGTGTGTGGGAGGCAGGGTGTGTGTGGGAGCCAGGGTGTGTGTGTGTGGGAGCCAGGTTGTGTGTGGGAGACAGGGTGTGTGTGGGAGGCAGGGTGTGTGTGGGAGCCAGGGTGTGTGGGAGACAGGGTGTGTGTGGGAGGAAGGGTGTGTGTGGGAGACAGGGTGTGTGTGGGAACCAGGGTGTGTGTGGGAGACAGGGTGTGTGTGGGAGACAGGGTGTGTGTGGGAGGCAGGGTGTGTGTGGGAGGCAGGGTGTGTGTGGGAGACAGGGTGTGTGTGGGAGGCAGGGTGTGTGTGGGAGCCAGGGTGTGTGTGTGTGGGAGCCAGGTTGTGTGTGGGAGCCAGGTTGTGTGTGGGAGACAGGGGGTGTGTGTGGGAGGCAGGGTGTGTGTGGGAGCCAGGTGTGTGTGGCAGGGAGGTGTGGGAGGCAGGGTGTGTGTGGGAGGCAAGGGTGTGGGAGGCAGGGTGTGTGGGAGACAGGGTGTGTGTGGGAGGCAGGGTGTGTGTGGGAGACAGGGTGTGTGTGGGAGACAGGGTGTGTGGGAGGCAGGGGGGGAGGCAGGGAAGGTGTGGGAGGCAGGGAAGGTGTGGGAGGCAGGGTGTGTGTGGGAGGCAGGGTGTGTGTGGGAGGCAGGGTGTGTGTGGGAGACAGGGTGTGTGTGGGAGACAGGGTGTGTGGGAGACAGGGTGTGTGTGGGAGGCAGGGTGTGTGTGGGAGGCAGGGTGTGTGTGGGAGGCAGGGTGTGTGTGGGAGGCAGGGTGTGTGTGGGAACCAGGTTGTGTGTGGGAGACAGGGTGTGTGTGGGAGACAGGGGTGTGTCTGGGAGGCAGGGTGTGTGTGGAAACCAGGGTGTGTGTGGGAGACAGGGTGTGTGTGGGAGACAGGGTGTGTGTGGGAGGCAGGGTGTGTGTGGGAGCCAGGGTGTGTGTGCGAGCCAGGGTGTGTGGGAGCCAGAGTGTGTGGGAGGCAGGGAAGGTGTGGGAGGCAGGGAAGGTGTGGGAGGCAGGGAAGGTGGGGGTGTGGGAGGCAGGGTGTGTGGGAGGCAGGGTGTGTGTGGGAGGCAGGGTGTGTGTGGGAGGCAGGGTGTGTGGGAGGCAGGGTGTGTGTGGGAGGCAGGGTGTGTGGGAGGCAGGGTGTGTGTGGGAGGCAGGGTGTGGGGGAGCCAGGGTGTGTGTGGGAGCCAGGGTGTGTGGGAGGCAGGGTGTGTGTGGGAGCCAGGGTGTGTGTGGGAGCCAGGGTGTGTGGGAGCCAGGGTGTGTGTGGGAGACAGGGTGTGTGTGGGAGGCAGGGTGTGTGTGTGGAAGGCAGGGTGTGTGTGTGTGGGAGGCAGGGTGTGTGTGGGAGCCAGGGTGTGTGTGTGGGAGCCAGGGTGTGTGTGGGAGACAGAGTGTGTGTGGGAGGCAGGGTGTGTGGGAGGCAGGGTGTGTGTGGGAGCCAAGGTGTGTGTGGGAGCCAGGGTGTGTGTGTGGGAGCCAGGGTGTGTGTGGGAGACAGGGTGTGTGTGGGAGGCAGGGTGTGTGGGAGGCAGGGTGTGTGTGGGAGACAGGGTGTGTGTGGGAGGCAGGGTGTGTGTGTGGGAGGCAGGGTGTGTGTGGGAGGCAGGGTGTGTGTGGGAGCCAGGGTGTGTGTGGGAGACAGGGTGTGTGTGGGAACCAGGGTGTGTGTGGGAGGCAGGGTGTGTGGGAGGCAGGGTGGGAGGCAGGGTGTGTGTGGGAGCCAGGGGGTGTATGTGGGAGACAGGGTGTGTGTGGGAGCCAGGGGTGTGTGGGAGGCAGGGTGTGTGTGGGAGCCAGGGTGTGTGTGGGAGACAGGGTGTGTGTGGGAGCTAGGGTGTGTGTGGGAGCCAGGGTGTGTGTGTGGGAGCCAGGGTGTGTGTGGGAGATAGGGTGTGTGTGGGAGGCAGGGAAGTGTGTGTGGGAGCCAGGGTGTGTGTGGGAGACAGGGTGTGTGTGGGAGGCAGGGTGTGTGGGAGCCAGGGTGTGTGTTTGGGAGGCAGGGTGTGTGTGGGAGCCAGGGTGTGTGTGGGAGGCAGGGTGTGTGTGGGAGGCAGGGTGTGTGTGGGAGGCAGGGTGTGTGTGAGAGGCAGGGTGTGTGTGGGAGCCAGGGTGTGTGGGAGGCAGGGTGTGTGGGAGCCAGGGTGTGTGTGTGAGGCAGGGTGTGTGTGGGAGCCAGGGTGTGTGTGGGAGCCAGGGTGTGTGTGGGAGCCAGGGTGTGTGGGAGACAGGGTGTGTGTGGGAGCCAGGGTGTGTGGGAGCTAGGGTGTGTGGGAGCCAGGGTGTGTGGGAGCCAGGGTGTGTGGGAGCCAGGGTGTGTGTGGGAGCCAGGGTGTGTGGGAGCCAGGGTGTGTGGGAGCCAGGGTGTGTGTGGGAGCCAGGGTGTGTGGGAGCCAGGGTGTGTGGGAGCCAGGGTGTGTGTGGGAGCCAGGGTGTGTGGGAGCCAGGGTGTGTGTGGGAGCCAGGGTGTGTGGGAGCCAGGGTGTGTGTGGGAGCCAGGGTGTGTGGGAGCCAGGGTGTGTGGGAGCCAGCGTGTGTGGGAGCCAGGGTGTGTGTGGGAGGCAGGGTGTGTGTGAGAGGATGGGTGTGTGTGGGAGCCAGGGTGTGTGGGAGGCAGGGTGTGTGGGAGCCAGGGTGTGTGGGAGCCAGGGTGTGTGAGAGCCAGGGTGTGTGGGAGCCAGGGTGTGTGGGAGCCAGGGTGTGTGGGAGCCAGGGTGTGTGGGAGCCAGGGTGTGTGGGGGCCAGGGTGTGTGGGAGCCAGGGTGTGTGTGGGAGCCAGGGTGTGTGGGAGCCAGGGTGTGTGGGAGCCAGGGTGTGTGTGAGCCAGGGTGTGTGTTGGAGCCAGGGTGTGTGGGAGCCAGGGTGTGTGTGGGAGCCAGGGTGTGTGGGAGCCAGGGTGTGTGTGGGAGCCAGGGTGTGTGGGAGCCAGGGTGTGTGTTTGAGCCAGGTTGTGTGGGAGCCAGCGTGTGTGGGAGCCAGGGTGTGTGTGGGAGGCAGGGTGTGTGTGGGAGCCAGGGTGTGTGTGTGGGAGCCAGGGTGTGTGTGGGAGACAGGGTGTGTGTGGGAGGCAGGGTGTGTGTGAGAGGATGGGTGTGTGTGGGAGCCAGGGTGTGTGGGAGGCAGGGTGTGTGTGAGAGCCAGGGTGTGTGGGAGCCAGGGTGTGTGTGGGAGACAGGGTGTGTGTGGGAGCTAGGGTGTGTGTGGGAGCCAGGGTGTGTGTGTGGGAGCCAGGGTGTGTGTGGGAGACAGGGTGTGTGTGGGAGGCAGGGTGTGTGGGAGCCAGGGTGTGTGTTTGGGAGGCAGGGTGTGTGTGGGAGGCAGGGTGTGTGTGGGAGGCAGGGTGTGTGTGAGTGGCAGGGTGTGTGTGGGAGCCAGGGTGTGTGGGAGGCAGGGTGTGTGGGAGCCAGGGTGTGTGTGTGAGGCAGGGTGTGTGTGGGAGCCAGGGTGTGTGTGGGAGCCAGGGTGTGTGTGGGAGCCAGGGTGTGTGGGAGACAGGGTGTGTGTGGGAGCCAGGGTGTGTGGGAGCAAGGGTGTGTGGGAGCCAGGGTGTGTGGGAGCCAGGGTGTGTGGGAGCCAGGGTGTGTGTGGGAGCCAGGGTGTGTGGGAGCCAGGGTGTGTGGGAGCCAGGGTGTGTGTGGGAGCCAGTGTGTGTGGGAGCCAGGGTGTGTGGGAGCCACGGTGTGTGTGGGAGCCATGGTGTGTGGGAGCCAGGGTGTGTGTGGGAGCCAGGGTGTGTGGGAGCCAGGGTGTGTGTGGGAGCCAGGGTGTGTGGGAGCCAGGGTGTGTGGGAGCCAGCGTGTGTGGGAGCCAGGGTGTGTGTGGGAGGCAGGGTGTGTGTGAGAGGATGGGTGTGTGTGGGAGCCAGGGTGTGTGGGAGGCAGGGTGTGTGGGAGCCAGGGTGTGTGGGAGCCAGGGTGTGTGCGAGCCAGGGTGTGTGGGAGCCAGGGTGTATGGGAGCCAGGGTGTGTGGGAGCCAGGGTGTGTGGGAGCCAGGGTGTGTGGGGGCCAGGGTGTGTGGGAGCCAGGGTGTGTGTGGGAGCCAGGGTGTGTGGGAGCCAGGGTGTGTGGGAGCCAGGGTGTGTGTGGGAGCCAGGGTGTGTGGGAGCCAGGGTGTGTGGGAGCCAGGGTGTGTGTGGAAGCCAGGGTGTGTGGGAGCCAGGGTGTGTGTGGGAGCCAGGGTGTGTGGGAGCCAGGGTGTGTGTGGGAGCCATGGTGTGTTTGAGCCAGGTTGTGTGGGAGCCAGCGTGTGTGGGAGCCAGGGTGTGTGTGGGAGGCAGGGTGTGTGTGGGAGCCAGGGTGTGTGTGTGGGAGCCAGGGTGTGTGTGGGAGACAGGGTGTGTGTGGGAGGCAGGGTGTGTGTGAGAGGATGGGTGTGTGTGGGAGCCAGGGTGTGTGGGAGGCAGGGTGTGTGTGAGAGCCAGGGTGTGTGGGAGCCAGGGTGTGTGGGAGCCAGGGTGTGTGGGAGCCAGGGTGTGTGGGAGCCAGGGTGTGTGGAAGCCAGGGTGTGTGGGAGCCAGGGTGTGTGTGGGAGCCAGGGTGTGTGGGAGCCAGGGTGTGTGGGAGCCAGGGTGTGTGGGAGCCAGGGTGTGTGGGAGCCAAGGTGTGTGGGAGCCAGGGTGTGTGGGAGCCAGGGTGTGTGTGGGAGCCAGGGTGTGTGGGAGCCAGGGTGTGTGGGAGCCAGGGTGTGTGGGAGCCAGGGTGTGTGTGGGAGGCAGGGTGTGTGTGGGAGCCAGGGTGTGTGGGAGGCAGGGTGTGTGGGAGCCAGGGTGTGTGTGTGAGGCAGGGTGTGTGTGGGAGCTAGGGTGTGTGGGAGCCAGGGTGTGTGGGAGCCAGGGTGTGTGTGGGAGCCAGGGTGTGTGTGGGAACCAGGGTGTGTGGGAGCCAGGGTGTGTGTGGGAGCCAGGGTGTGTGTGGGAGCCAGGGTGTGTGGGAGCCAGGGTGTGTGGGAGCCAGGGTGAGTGGGAGCCAGGGTGTGTGGGAGCCAGGGTATGTGGGAGCCAGGGTGTGTGGGAGCCAGGGTGTGTGTGGGAGCCAGGGTGTGTGGGTACTGGAGCCAGGGTGTGTGGGAGCCAGGGTGTGTGGGTACTGGAGCCAGGGTGTGTGGGTACTGGAGCCAGGGTGTGTGGGTACTGGAGCCAGGGTGTGTGGGTGCCAGGGTGAGTGGGAGCCAGGGTGTGTGGGAGCCAGGGTGTGTGGGAGCCAAGACTGGTGGACAATGGCTGTCATTATAGGAATGGAGAAGGGAAACAATTATAGCTCTCTCGCGCGCGCGGTTGTGCTTATGCGTGCAAGCACTTGTCCCGAGAGTTCCCCAAGGTCACTTAACTTCTGTACTAAATTGCCTGAACCTAACCTTCCCTAGAACCACCGAACAGAAAACGGAACAGTTCGTGATTTTCGGGGACCGCTATATTTTTTAATTCGTCAGTTTTTGACCATAGGGAAATTATACGTCAAAATGCGACGTACTATTGAAGAGAACAGGTTTATGTGGCTGTGAGAGTGGGTGTGTTGGTGGGGAGTTCCTGTATGTTTACTACCTGTGACTCTAGAATCTAGGTGTTAGCTCTTGGACCCCACCTTCCTAACCGTCGGTTGTCTAATGTACTAACTTCCAACCTCTTTTCCTTCGTCATATCTACTACATGTTTCACTCTGACACACACATACACATACCCAGGAAGCAGTTCGTAGCAGCTGTCAATTCCCAGGTACCTATTTACTGCTAGGTGAACAGGTACACACACACACACACACTACACCTAATGTAGTCCCAATATACAAAAAGAGTGAAAGACAAGAGGCACTGAACCACAGGCCAGTTTCATTAACTTGTATACCATGCAAGGCGATGGAGAAGATCGTGAGGAAAAGGCTCGTAGTGCATCTGGAGGGAAATAGCTTTGTAACACACACCACCAACATGGGTTCAGAGATGGTAAATCGTGCCTCACAGGTTTAATACAATTATATGACCAAGCAACAGATATTAGGCACAGGGTGAGCAGACAGAATTTTCCTGGACTATCGGAAAGCCCTTGACACAGTACTTCATAAAAGGCTGTTACAAAAGTTGGAGCAACAGGCAGGAATAAAAGGTAAGGTGCTCCAGTGGATAAGGGAGTAACTTAGCAACAGGAAACAGCGAGTACCTGTGAGGGGGGAAGACATCAGAGTGGCGAGATGTCACCAGCGGAGTCCCACAGGGCTCTGTACTTGGACCCATTCTGATTCTAATATATGTAAACTATCTTCCAGAGGGTATAGACTCATTCCTCTCAATGTTTGCTGATGATTCAAAAATTATCAGAATAAAAGAATCAAGTCAGATGAAGGTAGACAGAGACTACAGGATGACCTGGACAAACTGGAGGAGTGGTCTAGAAAATGGCTACTAAAGTTCAACTCGGGAAAGTGTAAATTAATGAAATTAGGCGAAGGGAGTATGAGGCTGAACACAAGGTACCATCTGGGAGGTGAAATCCTGCAAGAGTCAAATAGAGAGAAGGATCTGGGAATTGATATCACACCGAACCTGTCCCCAGAAGCCCACATTAAAAGGGTATCATCAGCGGCATATGCTAGATTGGCCAACATAAGAACTGCCTTTATAATCTTGTGTAAGGAATCGTTCAGAACCTTATATACCACTTATGTAAGACCAATCCTGGAGTATGCAGCTCCGGCCTGGAGTCCATGCCTACTTAAACAAAAGACAAAGTTAGAGAAGATTCAGAGGTATGCAACCAGACTGGTCCCAGAACTGAGAGGTCTGAGCTACGAGGAAAGGCTAAAGGAGCTGAACCTCACGTTCCTGGAAGTCAGAAGAGTAAAAGGAGACATGATAACCACCTATAAAATTCTCAGGGGAACTGACAGGGTGGACAAAGACAAACTCTTTAGCACGGGTGGAACACGAACAAGGGGACACAGGTGGAAACTTAGTACCCACATGAACCACAAAGACGTTAGAAGGATTTTTTTCACTGTCAGAATAGTTAACAAATGGAATGCATTAGGCAGTGATGTGGTGGAGGCTGACTCCATACACAGTTTCAAATGTTTGATACGATAGAGCCCAGTAGGTTCAAGACTCTGTACATCAGGTGATTGACGGTTGCGAGGCGGGAGCATAGAGCCGAAGCTCAACTTTTGTAACAGCCTTTTATGGGGTACTGTGTCAAAGGTCTTTTGACAGTCCAAGCCCATCTTCTCTTCCTTGCCTAATTTTTGTTGCTTGGTCATAGAATGGTATTAAACCTGTGATGAGGCACGATTTACCATCCCATGCTGCTGGTGTGTTATGCACACACACACACACACACCACACACACACACACACACACACACACACACACACACACACACACACACACACACACACACACACACACACACACACACACACACACACACACACACACACACACACACACACACACACACACACACACACACACACACACACACACACACACACACACACACACACACACACACACACACACACACACACACACACACACACACACACACACACACACACACACACACACACACACACACACACACACACACACACACACACACACACACACACACACACACACACACACACACACACACACACACACACACACACACACACACACACACACACACACACACACACACACACACACACACACACACACACACACACACACACACACACACACACACACACACACACACACACACACACACACACACACACACACACACACACACACACACACACACACACACACACACACACACACACACACACACACACACACACACACACACACACACACACACACACACACACACACACACCACACACACACACACACACACGCACACACACACACACACCACACACACACACACACACACACACACACACACACCCACACACACACACACACACACACACACACACACACACACACACACACACACAATGAATGAAGTACTTAATGAAACGGACAGAGAGAAAGATCTAGGAGTTGATATCACACCAAACCTGTCTCCTGAAGCCCACATAAAAAGAATAACGTCTGCGGCATATGCGAGGCTGGCTAACTACAGAACAGCGTTCAGGAACCTGTGTAAGGAATCATTCAGAATCTTGTACACCACATATGTAAGACCAGTTCTGGAGTATGCGGCCCCAGCATGGAGCCCATACCTTGTCAAGCACAAGACGAAGCTGGAAAAAGTCCAAAGGTATGCCACTAGACTAGTCCCAGAACTAAGAAGACAAGACAGGAGAGTAAGGGGAGACATGATCACAACCTACAAAATCCTCAGAGGAATCGACCGGGTAAACAAAGATAAACTATTCAACTCTGGTGGGACGCGAACAAGGGGACACAGGTGGAAACTGAGTACTCACATGAGCCACAGAGACGTTAGAAGGAACTTTTTTAGTGTCAGAGTAGTTAACGGATGGAATGCATTAGGCAGTGATGTGGTGGAGGCTGACTCCATACACAGTTTTAAATGTAGATATGATAGAGCCCAGTAGGCTCAGGAATCTGTACACCAGTTGATTGACAGTTGAGAGGCGGGACCAAAGAGCCAAAGCTCAACCCCCGCAAGCACAAATAGGTGAGTACAAATAGGTGAGTACACACACACACACACACATCTGGATCTGGAATGGATCTGGACTACTAATTATGGGAGACTTCAACCATGGGAAGATAGATTGGAAGAACAGAGACCCGCATGGAGGACCAGAAACATGGAGAGCTAAGCTGCTGGACGTGGCAACAAGAAACTTTCTAAGCCAGCACACCAAAGAACCAACAAGAATGAGAGGAGAAGATGAACCAGCAATGCTTGATTTGATATTTACCCTAAATGAATGGGATATAAGGGAAGTCAAGATGGAAGCGCCCTTGGGAATGAGTGACCACAGTGTATTGAACTTTGAGTACCTGGTAGAGCTAGGACTTATCTCCCAACAAAAAGAACTAGGAATCAAAAGGCTGGCATACCGAAAGGGGAATTATGAACAGATGAGAAGTTTCCTAAGTGAAATACCTTGGGACACAGACCTCAGAGACAAGTCTGTACAGGGTATGATGGACTATGTTACCCAAAAGTGTCAGGAGGCAGTAAACAGGTTCATCCCGGCCCAAAGGGAAAAATCCGAGAAGCAACAGAAGAATCCATGGTATAATAGGGCATGTATGGAAGCGAAGAAACTGAACAAAAAGGCGTGGAGGAACTTCCGGAATAACAGAACACCAGAAAGCAGAGAGAGATACCAGAGAACCAGGAATGAGTACGTCAGGGTGAGAAGAGAAGCAGAGAAAAATTTTGAAAATGATATAGCAAACAAAGCCAAGACCGAACCAAAGCTACTCCACAGTCACATCAGAAGGAAAACAACAGTGAAAGAACAGGTATTGAAACTTAGAACAGGCGAGGACAGGTATACAGAGAATGACAGAGAGGTGTGTGAGGAACTCAACAAGAGGTTCCAGGAGGTCTTCACAATAGAACAGGGTGAGGTCACTGTGCTAGGAGAAAGGGAGGTAAACCAGGCGGCCTTGGAGGAGTTCGAAATTACGAGAGAGGAGGTCAAGAGACACCTGCTGGATCTGGATGTTAGAAAGGCTGTTGGTCCAGATGGGATCTCACCATGGGTACTGAAAGAGTGTGCAGAGGCACTTTGCCTGCCACTCTCCATAGTGTATAGTAAGTCACTAGAGACGGGAGACCTACCAGAAATATGGAAGACGGCGAATGTGGTCCCAATATACAAAAAGGGCGACAGACAAGAGGCACTGAACTACAGGCCAGTGTCCTTGACTTGTATACCATGCAAGGTGATGGAGAAGATCGTGAGAAAAAACCTGGTAACACATCTGGAGAGAAGGGACTTCGTGACAAATCGCCAACATGGATTCAGGGAGGGTAAATCTTGCCTTACAGGCTTGATAGAATTCTACGATCAGGTGACACAGATTAAGCAAGAAAGAGAGGGCTGGGCGGACTGCATTTTCTTGGATTGTCGGAAAGCCTTTGACACAGTACCGCATAAGAGGCTGGTACATAAGCTGGAGAGACAGGCAGGTGTAGCTGGTAAGGTGCTCCAGTGGATAAGGAAGTATCTAAGCAATAGGAAGCAGAGAGTTACGGTGAGGGGTGAGACCTCCGATTGGCGTGAAGTCACCAGTGGAGTCCCACAGGGCTCTGTACTCGGTCCTATCTTGTTTCTGATATATGTAAATGATCTCCCGGAGGGTATCGATTCATTTCTCTCAATGTTTGCGGACGATGCTAAAATTATGAGAAGGATTAAAACAGAAGAGGACTGTTTGAGGCTTCAAGAAGACCTAGACAAGCTGAAGGAATGGTCGAACAAATGGTTGTTAGAGTTTAACCCAACCAAATGTAATGTAATGAAGATAGGTGTAGGGAGCAGGAGGCCAGATACAAGGTATCATCTGGGAGAGGAAATTCTTCAGGAGTCAGAGAAGGAAAAAGACTTGGGGGTTGATATCACGCCAGACCTGTCTCCTGCAGCACATATCAAGCGGATAACATCAGCGGCATATGCCAGGCTGGCCAACATACGAACGGCATTCAGAAACTTGTGTAAAGAATCATTCAGAACTTTGTATACCACATATGTCAGGCCAATCCTGGAGTATGCAGCCCCAGCATGGAGTCCATATCTAGTCAAGGATAAGACTAAACTGGAAAAGGTTCAAAGGTTTGCCACCAGACTAGTACCCGAGCTGAGAGGTATGAGCTACGAGGAGAGACTACGGGAATTAAACCTCACTTCGCTGGAAGACAGAAGAGTTAGGGGGGACATGATCCCCACATTCAAGATTCTGAAGGGGATTGATAGGGTAGATAAAGACAGTCTATTTAACACAAGGGGAACACGCACAAGGGGACACAGGTGGAAACTGAGTGCCCAAATGAGCCACAGAGATATTAGAAAGAACTTTTTTAGTGTCAGAGTGGTTGACAAATGGAATGCATTAGGAAGTGATGTGGTGGAGGCTGACTCCATACACAGTTTCAAGTGTAGATATGACAGAGCCCGATAGGCTCATGAATCTGTACACCTGTTGATTGACGGTTGAGAGGCGGGACCAAAGAGCCAGAGCTCAACCCCCGCAAACACAACTAGGTGAGTACAACTAGGTGAGTACACACACACACACACACACACACACACACACACACACACACACACACACACACACACACACAAGAAGGGAAGGAGCACAAGAAGTGAACCCAGATGTATTCGGACTCACTGAAACAAAACTCTCAGGAATCATAACGAATGCCGTGTTTCTCCAGTAATAAGGAAAGAGAGGGAAAGTAGGGGAGGAGGTGGAGTGGCCCTACTCATGAGAAAGGAATGGAGTTTTAAGGAGATGGCCATCCCGGGCTGTGAGGAGTTCAGAGACTACATAGCAGGTACCATGACAATGGGAGGACCAAGAATAGTAGTAGCAGTAATATATAACCCTCCACCAAATGACAGAAGACCCAGTCAAGAGTATGAAAACAACAACATGGCAGTTAACACTATAATTGAGAGGGCAGCCTCTGCTGCCTGTAGAAATAGATCCCACCTGCTCATCATGGGGAACTACAATCACGGAAGGATTGACTGGGAGAACAAGGAACCGCATGGAGGCGAGGATACGTGGAGAGCCAAACTAATGGAAGTGGTGACTAGAAACTGCTTAACCCAGCATGTCAGAGAACCCACAAGGATGAGAGGAAATGACGAACCAGCGAGACTCGACCTGGTCTTCACCCTGAACGACTCTGACATAAGAGAAATCGGTTTTGAGGACCCAGTAGGAATGAGCAACCACAGTGTACTGGTGTTTGAGTACCTGATTGAAGAAGGGTTATTGAACTCGAGGAGGGATACCGAAGCCATAAGGTTAGCATACCGAAAGGGAAACTATGAGGAGATAAGAAGATTCCTAACAGATATAGCATGGGAAACAGAGGTCAGGGGAAAGACGGCCCAAGACATGATGGACTTCATCACCCAAAAGTGCAAGGAAGCAGCGGGCCAACTGCGTCAGTTGGCCCGCCTTGCGTCACCTGGCCCGGCTTGCGTCACCTGGCCCGCCTTGGGTCACCTGGCCCGGCTTGCGTCACCTGGCCCGCCTTGCGTCACCTGGCCCGGCTTGCGTCACCTGGCCCGCCTTGCGTCACCTGGCCCGCCTTGCGTCACCTGGCCCGCCTTGCGTCGCCTGACCCGCCTTGCGTCACCTGGCCCGCCTTGCATCACCTGGCCCGCCTTGCGTCACCTGGCCCGCCTTGCGTCACCTGGCCCGCCTTGCGTCACCTGACCCGCCTTGCGTCACCTGGCCCGCCTTGCGTCACCTGACCCACCTTGCGTCACCTGGCCCGCCTTGCGTCACCTGGCCCGCCTTGCGTCACCTGACCCGCCTTGCGTCACCTGGCCCGCCTTGCGTCACCTGGCCCGCCTTGCGTCACCTGGCCCGCCTTGCGTCACCTGGCCCGCCTTGCGTCACCTGGCCCGCCTTGCGTCACCTGGCCCGCCTTGCGTCGCCTGACCCGCCTTGCGTCACCTGGCCCGCCTTGCATCACCTGGCCCGCCTTGCGTCACCTGGCCCGCCTTGCGTCACCTGACCCACCTTGCGTCACCTGGCCCGCCTTGCGTCACCTGGCCCGCCTTGCGTCACCTGACCCACCTTGCGTCACCTGGCCCGCCTTGCGTCACCTGGCCCGCCTTGCGTCACCTGACCCGCCTTGCGTCACCTGGCCCGCCTTGCGTCACCTGGCCCGCCTTGCGTCACCTGACCCGCCTTGCGTCACCTGGCCCGCCTTGCGTCACCTGGCCCGCCTTGCGTCACCTGGCCCGCCCCGCGGCGGTGGCTAAGTCATGTGGACAGTAATGTGTGAAAATTGTCACGCATCATAAGCTATAGTTTTGAAACACTGATACAAAGGCTCTTAGAAAACAAATGACTTTTTTACATAATGCTTCGTAATATAAAGAAAATGGACCCGCGGCCCGGTCCTCGACCAGGCCTCCACCCCCAGGAAGCAGCCCGTGACAGCTGACTAACACCCAGGTACCTATTTTACTGCTAGGTAACAGGGGTATAGGGTGAAAGAAACTCTGCCCATTGTTTCTCTCCGGCGCCTGGGATCGAACCCAGGACCACAGGATCACAAGTCCAGCGTGCTGTCCGCTCGGCCGACCGGCTCCCTCCGGTAATACACAAAGAATTTATAAACCGTTAATATTGTATGACTCACCGGCAGTTATTATCTCAAATGTGGAGCAGATCAATTCTTCTGAGATTGTCAGAACTTTCAAAACTTACCAGTAAACTTTCAAAACTTACCAGTAAACTTTCAAAACTTACCAGTAAACTTTCAAAACTTACCAGTAAACCTTCAAAACTTACCAGTAAACTTTCAAAACTTACCAGTAAACTTTCAAAACTTACCAGTAAACTTTCAAAACTTACCAGTAAACTTTCAAAACTTACCAGTAAACTTTCAAAACTTATCAGTAAACTTTCAAAACTTACCAGTAGAACTTTCAAAACTTACCAGTAAACTTTCAAAACTTACCAGTAAACTTTCAAAACTTACCAGTAAACTTTCAAAACTTACCAGTAAACTTTCAAAACTTACCAGTAAACTTTCAAAACTTACCAGTAAAACTTTCAAAACTTACCAGTAAACTTTCAAAACTTACCAGTAAACTTTCAAAACTTACCAGTAAACTTTCAAAACTTACCAGTAAACTTTCTCTGCATATTTTGTTTGGTCTGGAATACCGGCAAGTTGCCAGAAAATATTGGTGACAAGGTGACAAGGTGATAAGTGAAGGTGATAAGACAGGATAATGTTATCCTGGGTGATAACTTGTGCCCGGCTGTACCACGGCTCTTAACCACCCACATCACTCCCGGCGGCACAAACACAAATGATGATTTTCTTTTTTAATTGTACAAAATATGTGGAACATATTAGTTATGGCTAGTTTGGTAGTTAGATCTTTAAGTGGCAACACTGTAACAGCGGCACCATTGCAACACCTGCAAACACTGTGACACCTGCAACACTGTGACACCTGCAAACATTGTGACACCTGCAAACACTGTGGCACCTGCAAACACTGTGACACCTGCAACACTGTGACACCTGCAAACACTGTGACACCTGCAAACACTGTGACACCTGCAAACACTGTGACACCTGCAAACACTGTGGCACCTGCAAACACTGTGACACCTGCAACACTGTAACACCTGCAAACACTGTGACACCTGCAAACACTGTGACACCTGCAACACTGTGACACCTGCAACACTGTGACACCTGCAAACACTGTGACACCTGCAACACTGTGACACCTGCAACACTGTGACACCTGCAACACTGTGACACCTGCAACACTGTGACACCTGCAACACTGTGACACCTGCAACACTGTGACACCTGCAACACTGTGACACCTGCAACACTGTGACACCTGCAAACACTGTGACACCTGCAACACTGTGACACCTGCAACACTGTGACACCTGCAACACTGTGACACCTGCAACACTGTGACACCTGCAACACTGTGACACCTGCAAACACTGTGACACCTGCAACACTGTGACACCTGCAACACTGTGACACCTGCAAACACTGTGACACCTGCAAACACTGTGACACCTGCAACACTGTGACACCTGCAAACACTGTGACACCTGCAACACTGTGACACCTGCAACACTGTGACACCTGCAACACTGTGACACCTGCAACACTGTGACACCTGCAAACACTGTGACACCTGCAACACTGTGACACCTGCAAACACTGTGACACCTGCAAACACTGTGACACCTGCAAACACTGTGACACCTGCAACACTGTGGCACCTGCAACACTGTGACACCTGCAACACTGTGACACCTGCAAACACTGTGACACCTGCAAACACTGTGACACCTGCAAACACTGTGACACCTGCAACACTGTGACACCTGCAACACTGTGACACCTGCAACACTGTGACACCTGCAACACTGTGGCACCTGCAAACACTGTGACACCTGCAAACACTGTGACACCTGCAACACTGTGACATCTGCAACACTGTGACACCTGCAACACTGTGGCACCTGTAAACACTGTGACACCTGCAAACACTGTGACACCTGCAACACTGTGACACCTGCAACACTGTGGCACCTGCAAACACTGTGACACCTGCAAACACTGTGACACCTGCAACACTGTGACACCTGCAAACACTGTGACACCTGCAACACTGTGACACCTGCAAACACTGTGACACCTGCAAACACTGTGACACCTGCAACACTGTGACACCTGCAAACACTGTGACACCTGCAACACTGTGACACCTGCAAACACTGTGACACCTGCAACACTGTGACACCTGCAAACACTGTGACACCTGCAACACTGTGACACCTGCAAACACTGTGACACTTGCAACACTGTGACACCTGCAAACACTGTGACACCTGCAACACTGTGACACCTGCAACACTGTGACACCTGCAACACTGTGATACCTGCAACACTGTGACACCTGCAAACACTGTGACACCTGCAAACACTGTGACACCTGCAAACACTGTGACACCTGCAACACTGTGACACCTGCAAACACTGTGACACCTGCAACACTGTGACACCTGCAACACTGTGACACCTGCAAACACTGTGACACCTGCAACACTGTGACACCTGCAAACACTGTGACACCTGCAAACACTGTGACACCTGCAACACTGTGACACCTGCAACACTGTAACACCTGCAACACTGTGACACCTGCAACACTGTGACATCTGCAACACTGTGACACCTGCAACACTGTAGCAGCATATCAGACACTAGCAAACATATGAACGTTGAATATAACTGCCTCAATGCAGCCTACACGACCTTCAGTACAAAGCTTCAGCTAGACCAGTACTGGAGTACGCAGCACCGGCCGGGAACCCATACCCTCTGGGCCATAATTCTACAACTTAAAAATAACAGAAGTTTACAACTAGACTTCCGACTAACTAGATATAAGAGGTTTTAGCTATGAGGATATTTTAAGGGAACTGGACCTAACAACCCTGGAGGACCGAAGACACAAACAAGATATGATCACAACATACAAGATACTGAGGGAAATTGGACCAAGTCGACAAGGAAAGCTGGAAGCACAAGTGAGTCTAAGAATTGCAAGGAAATATTCTTATCACACACAGAGATCACACTAACGTGATGCATCAAATGAACAAATCCACAAGGGCAGTGACGAGGATTCGAACCTGCGTCCGGGAGCATCCCAGACACTGCCTTAATCGACTGAGCTACGACAGGGTAAAAGGGTTGAAACTGAAGTTCTACTGAACTTACTGGATCCCGTAGCCTCTCCGAGGCACAAACCAGGATTTTTAAGGCACAAACCAGGTCGATTAAGGCAGTGTCTGGGATGCTCCCGGACGCAGGTTCAAATCCTCGTCACTGCCCTTGTGGATTTGTTCATTGAAAAAATAAGTTGTGGAAGCCACCTCCATTCACAACTTTATGGCTAGATTCAACAAGGAATACGAGCATTAGAGTAAATTACACCACACCACGTCCATCAAGGCTGGACATAAGACACAAGACCATATTCTCCGCGGGCACCGATAGGTAAGAACTTGCAAACTTTTGCAACACCTTGAAAATTGCCACTTTGCAACACTGTAACACCTGCAAACCTTTCATACTTAAAAATCCCAAATTGCCAAACTTGCAACACCATACCTGCAACACTTCAATACCATACCTGCCACAATTGCAAACACCATACCTGCCACATTTGCATCACCATACCTGCAACACTTCAATACCATACCTGCCACAATTGCAAACACCATACCTGCAACACTTGAACACCATACCTGTAACACTTTAACACCATACCTGTAACACTTCAACACCATACCTGCAACACTTCAACACCATACCTGTAACACTTCAACACCATACCTGCAACACTTCAACACCATACCTGCAACACTTCAACACCATACCTGCAACACTTCAACACCATACCTGCAACACTTCAACACCATACCTGTAACACTTCGACACCATACCTGTAACACTTCAACACCATACCTGCAACACTTCAACACCATACCTGTAACACTTCAACACCATACCTGCAACACTTCAACACCATACCTGTAACACTTCAACACCATACCTGCAACACTTCAACACCATACCTGTAACACTTCAACACCATACCTGTAACACTTCAACACCATACCTGCAACACTTCAACACCATACCTGCAACACTGCATATTTTCATCTGAGTCAGACATCTTTAAAAGAGTCAAGAGCCTGGTGTCTGGAAAAGACTTTTGGTAAACATCTCCTCTCAACGTAGTCCTCTTTGGTCCCAAGTAGCCTCTGTGGTCCCATGTACTCACTGTGGTCCCATGTACTCCCTGTGGTCCCATGTACTTACTGTGGTCTAATGTACTCACTGTGGTCCCATGTACTCCCTGTGGTCCCAAGTAGCCTCTGTGGTCCCATGTACTTCCTGTGGCCCCACGTACTCACTGTGGTCCCATGTACTCCCTGTGGTCCCATGTACTTCCTGTGGCCCCACATACTCACTGTGGTCCCATGTACTCCCTGTGGTCCCATGTACTCCCTGTGGTCCCATGTACTTCCTGTGGCCCCACGTACTCACTGTGGTCCCATGTACTCCCTGTGGTCCCATGTACTTCCTGTGGCCCCACGTACTCACTGTGGTCCCATGTACTCCCTGTGGTCCCATGTACTCCCTGTGGTCCCATGTACTCCCTGTGGTCCCATGTACTTCCTGTGGCCCCACGTACTCACTGTGGTCCCATGTACTTCCTGTGGCCCCACGTACTCACTGTGGTCCCATGTACTTCCTGTGGCCCCACGTACTCACTGTGGTCCCATGTACTCACTGTGGTCCCATGTACTTCCTGTGGCCCCACGTACTCACTGTGGTCCCATGTACTCCCTGTGGTCCCATGTACTCACTGTGGTCCCATGTACTCACTGTGGTCCCATGTACTTCCTGTGGCCCCACGTACTCACTGTGGTCCCATGTACTTCCTGTGGCCCCACGTACTCACTGTGGTCCCATGTACTCCCTGTGGTCCCATGTACTCCCTGTGGTCCCATGTACTCCCTGTGGTCCCATGTACTCCCTGTGGTCCCATGTACTCCCTGTGGTCCCATGTACTCACTGTGGTCCCATGTACTCCCTGTGGTCCCATGTACTCCCTGTGGTCCTATGTACTCACTGTGGTCCCATGTACTCCCTGTGGTCCCATGTACTCACTGTGGTCCCATGTACTCACTGTGGTCCCATGTACTCCCTCTGGTCCCATGTACTCACTGTGGTCCCATGTACTTCCTGTGGTTCCATGTACTCCCTGTGGTCCCATGTACTTACTGTGGTCCCATGTACTCCCTGTGGTCCCATGTACTCCCTGTGGTCCCATATACTCCCTGTGGTCCCATGTACTCCCTGTGGTCCCATGTACTCGCTGTGGTCCCATGTACTCACTGTGGTCCCATGTACTCCCTGGGGTCCCATGTACTCCCTGTGGTCCCATGTACTCCCTGTGGTCCCATGTACTCACTGTGGTCCCATGTACTCACTGTGGTCCCATGTACTCCCTGGGGTCCCATGTACTCACTGTGGTCCCATGTACTTCCTGTGGTTCCATGTACTTACTGTGGTCCCATGTACTCCCTGTGGTTCTAAGTTTTCACTATGTTCCCATGTACTCCCTCTGGTCCCATGTACTCCCTGTGGTCCCATGTACTCCCTGTGGTCCCATGTACTCACTGTGGTCCCATGTACTCACTGTGGTCCCATGTACTCCCTGGGGTCCCATGTACTCACTGTGGTCCCATGTACTTCCTGTGGTTCCATGTACTTCCTGTGGCCCCACGTACTCACTGTGGTCCCATGTACTCACTGTGGTCCCATGTACTTACTGTGGTCCCATGTACTTCCTGTGGTTCCATGTACTCACTATGTTCCCATGTACTCACCAGTACAGACTAGACTTTAGTCTGTGTTAGTGAGTACAGACTACATTTAGTCTGTACCAAGGCACTAGTATAGAACCAGACTAAACATCATCTCGAGGCTGTAGAGGTACTTCGTCACCCACTAACTGATGTGTTCAGTAAAACTCTCAGTGCCGGAAATCTCTCAGTACTCTGGTGAAAGACAAACGTAGTCCATATTGCAAAATGGGAACAGACCAACTTAGTAACTTATTGACCAATGTTACTGACAAGTTAGCCCGTCCTCCTAACGTTTCCCAACTTAAAAAAACGGTAAATTTAAATTGTCCTCTTAGAACCTACCAGAGGAGCCAAAACAGAAAATGGGGCAGTAGGTGACTTTCGCGAGCCGCTTCTATTTTGTAGTACGAACATTTTTGGCGTTATGTAACGCTTACGATCGAAATGCGACGTTCTTTTAAAGAGGACAGGTTGGACGAGTATTGTGTGTGATGATGAGAGTACTCAGGTGTTTGGTCACAAAAAGGCAGCATGAATTTACATGTGGAAGATCATGCCTAATAAACTTGATCGAGTTCTATAACATGGTTACTAGGATATGATAGAATAAAGAAGACTGGGTAGACTGCATTTTCCAAGACTGACAAAAAGCATTTGATTCTGTTCGTCACGTCAGGTTGGTGTACGAGATGGAGAAGACCCTGAACTGTGTAAGGGAATACCTCAGAGACAAGTGACAAAGAGTCACAGTCGCAGACGAGGTCTCAAGTTGAAGTAATGTAACAATTGACGGTCCTCTGAGGCTCGGGACCACTACTGTTGTTAGTTTATGCTAATGATGTACCCAAAGGAGTGAGCCTCATACATGGCAATGTTTCCAGACGATGCCAAACTCATGAGGGATATAACATTAGAGGACCGCAGACTGTTACATAAAGTTCTTGACAGTCTGAAGGAGTAGGCCAACAAGTGTAAGGCAATAAGGATGGGAGGGAGAGAAAGAGGAGGCCAGAAGCTATCATACCATGAAAGAAAGACAACTACAGAAATAGGAAAGATAAAAATATTGGGAGTGGATGTAATTTCAACACTCCCACCAGAGGCACACACACAGGCAGGGTGTCATCAGCAGCATATGGGACGCTGGTAAAGAATAGAACGCCGTTTAGATACCTAAATCATAACTCCTTTAAGGGGGGCATAACTGCGTTTCTTATAAGTTGTTCAATGTCAACCAATCTGTTTTGACTAGTTTTATATAAAAAGGGCTGCAATTGTTCCAAGTTTCAGTATTGTAGCCTTAATAGATATGGAGATTTTTTTTCAACGAATTTTACACATTTTCAAATCGAAACAACCACAAGTTTCAAATGAAATTGTTTCTATGGCACTTTTCTATCACATTAGCATATAATAAAAGGATCTGTTAAGGGGATTTTTTTTAAATATGTTTAGTTTTACTAATACAAATAGTCAAAGTTCCATAAAAAACTATGCAAATATATCATGATTCCCGCCCGAAAGTCGGCCATCTTGGCGCGCGGTTTGAACGCTCCTGGCTGGACTTTCTTTCCACACCTTACGTGGAGCTCATCTTTGAATTCAGCTGGCTTTTTTGTGCCAGTGTGTGCTCATTGCATCTACCCAGGGGCTCACAGCACCGGGGGAGGCCGAAGCCTCCCTAATGGACGCCTCCCCGAGCGGGGGCGCCATGGATGCTGACAGCAAGTCCCAGAGAGGAAAACGTCTGCTGGAAAATTGAGTCGGCTGATGCTGCCCCAGAGCGAGATGCAAAGAGGATGTCTTCGCCTTCAGAAAACCTTCCTCATGTAGTACCCCGTTCCTCGTTTGTGGTTGTCCTAAACCAGTCAGAATCAGGTCAGTGCGTGTTTGCAAATCCTCGTACCTTAGGTGCAGCAATTGAGGCTTCGGTATTGTGGCCACATTGCCTTCCCGAGACCACATGTACCCTGGGTAGGGGTGCAGCACTGAAGCTACACATCAAAAAGGAGGTTCAATCACACATCCATGTATCCGACATTATTAAGTTGGGGGACTGGCCCGTTAGGTGCCGACAGGTATTGTCGCAGGAGACGGAGTCTCGGGCTCAGTATGGGAAGATTGGCCCAATTGACCAGAGTGTTGATGTGGATGACATCCAGGCCGCTCTGCAGGTGTTAGGGGGTGTATCAGCGGGATTATTGGAAGCTATCAGAATTCGCGGAGAAGCAGGGCCAACATTCATGGTCCGTGTAAAGTTCAATGGGCCCCTCCCCGATCGGGTAGCACTACACAGGACCTCGTATCAGGTCCAGCCCTACAACTTCCCTGTGTTGCGATGTTACGCTTGTCATCTATTGGGCCATAGTCGCCTCACCTGCTGTAATGCAGCATGCTGTGCAAACTGCGGCAAAACATGTCATATAGACAGAGATAACGGTGGGTGCTCTGCTGCATCTTGCTGCTTTTTATGCCATGGCCATCACAAGGTTACATCCAAGAGTGGCCCGGTATATCTTGAGGCCCTCCAGTTGGACATCGATCATAAAACAGCGGGGACCCCTCGACATGAGTTGTTCCAGAGGTTGCGTGCCCACAATCAGCCTATTGCTTCTTCTCGCCTCCAGGTTTCCCCTGGTCGAGCCTCTTCACAAGTAGGAACTAGCAGACGCTCTTGCCTGTCCCAGTCACATGCCTCATACGCCCAGGATGCTAATCGATTTTTCCTCCTGGGTAGCCTTGACATGGACGGAAACTCATCCACGGATACAGACATGGACGCCCAGTCTCGGCCGGAGCCTGGCATTCGTCACCCTCTTGCCTCTCCCCAAAGAAGCCAACACCGGCGTCGTCGACACACCCATCGATCAGGAGGTACTGTTCCAACAGATAGCCATGATGATCCTCTGGTCCCCCAGGCACTTTCCCAGGGGATTGTGACGCCGGTGGAACATGAGGCCCAGAGTGAAGCACCCACCAGTCGCAGGCGTCGTCAAGAGAGTTCGCGAGCCGATCACCGCTTCCGTCAGGCAGAGAGAAGCATTGATCAACTTCCTCTGGACTGGCTGTCATTGATACCACACATTTTTCTTACTTTGTATGAGGGTTTTATGGCTTTTTTCTAGTGGTTCCCCCTTTGGAGATGTCTGTGCACAGATGGTCAGAAAGTTAGCTGTTGTATTTCAAGAATAATGGCGCCCCATCCTGAGAATACTGTGGTGTTTTGGAATGCCCGCTCCCTTTTTAAGAAGACGCAATTTCTACACAATTTTATCGCCAGTGCACCACTATTGGTCGTGGGACTCTGTGAGACTTGGCTTACTGACGATCTTTCCTTCAGGGTGTCGGGGTATTCTGTCTATAGACAAGATCGGCAGTTACGGGGTGGAGGGGGACTTGCCCTCTTGGTCAGGGACTCAGTTCCGAACTCCATGCTCCGGATTCACTCCTTCCCAGGTGGACATTTAGAATTCATGGCAATGAAGGTCGCCCTCTCCCATGGGTGGGGCACCTTTGGAGTTCTGTATAACCCCTGTCTACCGGTAACGAAGAAGGAACTAGAACACTATTTTGGTCAGATCACAGACACCTGCCTCGTCATGGGTGACTTTAACGCTCGGCACTCATCATGGCAATCTATGCTATTGGGTCGCTACCACAACATGGCTGGCAGAGCCCTGTTTCAGTTTTCCTTGACTCCCCAGACCTCTTCTTACTGACGCAGCCAGGTTTGGGAACTCGGATAGACCCGCTCAATGGGCATACTTCAACGCTCGATCTTTGCATTGGAAGAGGCCCCTTCACGATGGCGCAGATATGGACCGGGCCGTACCTGGGTAGTGATCACCTGCCCATCGTCATCTCCTTCAGGGGCACTGTTCGTCCTGCTCTGACCTCCCGAAGATCCAAATGGATCTTCTCGGAAGAGGGGTAGCTTGGCTATGAGGCGGATGACTGGTCGACCCTTCCCCCAGTTACTGCAGATCTGCATGGGTCAGCAAATGCTCTCTCTGAGTAGGCTCTCGGCATTTCAGGAGGACTAGTGGCCAGACCACCAATCCTTCCCACCGTGCGGCACCGTGGTGGACTCCTGAATGTCGGCAGGCAGTACTGGACCGGCAACGTGCGTGGAATTCGTGGCGGCGCACCCTACCCCACTGCAGCTGCAGGCCTTCCGCAAGACGGACGCCAGGTGTAAACGCACAATCCTCCTTGCCAAACGCAAGGCCTGGGCTGATTACTGTGCCTCTCTCCGATTTGACTCCTCCTCTGCGGGAGCCTGGGCCTTTGTTCGTAAGATGACAGGTAGGTACTCCCGGCCTTCCATCCCACTCAGAGACCCCAGTGGTAATGGGGGCCTGAGGGAAGTACAAATAGCCGAACTTTTGGCTGACCACTTTGAGGATGTTCACTGTTCCCCGCTCCTCTCTGTGAGCTCTGTAGGATGGGGCTCCCGACAGGGGCCTCGTAGCCTGGTGGATAGCGCGCAGGACTCGCAATTCTGTGGCGCGGGTTCGATTCCCGCACGAGGCAGAAACAAAATGGGCAAAGTTTCTTTCACCCTGAATGCCCATGTTACCTAGCAGTAAATAGGTACCTGGGAGTTAGTCAGCTGTTACGGGCTGCTTCCTGGGGGTGGAGGCCTGGTCGAGGACCGGGCCGCGGGGACACTAAAAAAAGCCCCGAAATCATCTCAAGATAACCTCAAGATAAGGGTATAGGACTAGCCCAGGACCTGGATCGTTCGTTTACATCTGTTGAGCTGAAGGACGCTCTGTCACTTTCAGCGTCCCCAGGCATTCAACACCTAACCCATTATGGCCCCAGGCTACCTGCCCCCAGGCCTTCAACACCTGACCCATTATGGGCCCCAGGCCTTCAACACCTGACCCATTATGGGCCCCAGGCTACCTGCCTCCAGGCCTTCAACACCTGACCCATTATGGTCCCAGGATACCTGCCCCCAGGCCTTCAACAGCTGACCCATTATGGTCCCAGGCTACCTGCCCCCAGGCCTTCAACACCTGACCCATTATGGGCCCCAGGCTACCTGCCTCCAGGCCTTCAACACCTGACCCATTATGGCCCCAGGCTACCTGTCCCCAGGCCTTCAACACCTGACCCATTATGGCCCCAGGCTACCTGCCCCCAGGCCTTCAACACCTGACCCATTATGGCCCCAGGCTACCTGTCCCCAGGCCTTCAACACCTGACCCATTATGGCCCCAGGCTACCTGCCCCCAGGTCTTCAACACCTGACCCATTATGGTCCCAGGATACCTGCCCCCAGGCCTTCAACAGCTGACCCATTATGGTCCCAGGCTACCTGCCCCCAGGCCTTCAACACCTAACCCATTATGGGCCCCAGGCTACCTGCCCCCAGGCCTTCAACACCTAACCCATTATGGGCCCCAGGCTACCTGCCCCCAGGCCTTCAACAGCTGACCCATTATGGCCCCAGGCTACCTGCCCCCAGGCCTTCAACACCTGACCCATTATGGCTCCAGGCTACCTGCCCCCAGGCCTTCAACACCTGACCCATTATGGGCCCCAGGCTACCTGCCCCCAGGCCTTCAACACCTGACCCATTATGGGCCCCAGGCTACCTGCCACAAGGCCATCAACACCTGACCCATTATGGCCCCAGGCTACCTTCCCCCAGGCCTTCAACACCTGACCCATTATGGGCTCCAGGCCTTCAACACCTGACCCATTATGGGCCCCAGGCTACCTGCCTCCAGGCCTTCAACACCTGACCCATTATGGTCCCAGGATACCTGCCCCCAGGCCTTCAACAGCTGACCCATTATGGTCCCAGGCTACCTGCCCCCAGGCCTTCAACACCTAACCCATTATGGGCCCCAGGCTACCTGCCCCCAGGCCTTCAACACCTAACCCATTATGGGCCCCAGGCTACCTGCCCCCAGGCCTTCAACACCTGACCCATTATGGCCCCAGGCTACCTGTCCCCAGGCCTTCAACACCTGACCCATTATGGCCCCAGGCTACCTGCCCCCAGGCCTTCAACACCTGACCCATTATGGCCCCAGGCTACCTGTCCCCAGGCCTTCAACACCTGACCCATTATGGCCCCAGGCTACCTGCCCCCAGGTCTTCAACACCTGACCCATTATGGTCCCAAGATACCTGCCCCCAGGCCTTCAACAGCTGACCCATTATGGTCCCAGGCTACCTGTCCCCAGGCCTTCAACACCTGACCCATTATGGCCCCAGGCTACCTGCCCCCAGGCCTTCAACACCTGACCCATTATGGTCCCAGGATACCTGCCCCCAGGCCTTCAACACCTGACCCATTATGGTCCCAGGCTACCTGCCCCCAGGCCTTCAACACCTAACCCATTATGGGCCCCAGGCTACCTGCCCCCAGGCCTTCAACACTTAACCCATTATGGGCCCCAGGCTACCTGCCCCCAGGCCTTCAACAGCTGACCCATTATGGCCCCAGGCTACCTGCCCCCAGGCCTTCAACACCTGACCCATTATGGCTCCAGGCTACCTGCCCCCAGGCCTTCAACACCTGACCCATTATGGGCCCCAGGCTACCTGCCCCCAGGCCTTCAACACCTGACCCATTATGGGCCCCAGGCTACCTGCCACAAGGCCATCAACACCTGACCCATTATGGCCCCAGGGTACCTTCCCTTGGGGAAGGTACGTATCCCCCATAAATAAATACATTTATTTATGTATTTATCATTTATTTACTTATTTTTCAAACGTTGTTTTCCTCGTAATTATTAATATTCATTCATTCTTCTCATTACTAACGTTATATTTTATTACAGAAAATGATTCGCCCCCCAGATTCAACACAGATATGAAATAGAGCACTCCTGTATGTAGTCAAACCCCACATTCTCAGGACCTAGAGGATACGCCAGACGGTAACCTTCAAGAACAATCGTCCTCAGATGAAGAAGATCTCCAACCCCCATCCATGATTTTTCATCTTCAGATGAAGAAGGTGATGTAATTGCTCCAGACTCCCCCGAGGAAGATAATGCCGTTCAAGTTGTTCCTCAAGTCATAGAGGTCGTTGACAATTTTGTAGGAGCCTTTTCGAGACATTCATTCTCCATTCCTGGTCATTTTTATGCTAACCCTATATTGTATATTAGGACATATAGGAGATTTTTTTATAGAATACATCGACTATCAATTCCGAGAAATACAAGAACAATTCTCTCCTCATTTCATATCTACCCAGACATAAGCCTGATTTTGCAAAAATTCAACCCCGCCGACGGTAAAGTAGAAATATTAGACGAAGTGTTCTCAATTAGGGGCGAAACCCAAACTGTCACGCAAGAAGAGGTAGAAGTGCATGTTAATTCTTGGGTCGATGAAATGACCGCCAAAATTGACGATTGCATTAAAAATGTCCAATCCTCTAGCGTAGGAATCCATTCTTTGTCAGGCTTCGCCATTAATTTCCCTTATACCCGTCACCCGATGCATCTCGGATCTTACGTACCTTATCCTGCTAAATTGAAGAGAAGAGACACATTTTTTAACTTTAAAAGCGAAGGAGACGAGTGTTTGTTGCAGTGTATAGCCGGGTATAAAACCTTACCACGGGGTAGAACAATGGAAAACGCTAATATGTATTACAAAAATATTCAATGGTGTAGGAGATTCGTAGTATGGACAGATGAATTTAAATTCCACGTATCCTTTGATAACTTTAGGAAAATAGAGAAGCTTAATAAAAATAAGCATTCATATGTATACTGTAACTCATTTATATGAATACACAGCAACTGATACTATCTTAGTTTAGCTAGGAATAGCCAAGAAAAGTATTCTGATAAAGTCTCTCTGTTATTATAAGAAGGCAAGCATCTATTTCTTAAAAAAATATTTCCATAAATATGCAAAGAATATTAACCATAACTCCTTGAAGAATTCCAGCCTCTCATAAATTGTGCCATATATGCCTATTGCAAGCTCCCCCAGATAAGATTGAGGCTCATGAAGAGTCTTGTACTGTTTCACAAGTATTTTCGTCCTATAATCCCAATGAGAAAATAACATTTAAAAATTATGGGAAAACCTATAGCCCGACTTACACAGAATACTACAACTTCGAATGCTTACTAGACCATCAAAATCATCGAAGAATGATTGAAAGTAGACATAAAGCCATTGCATATGCTTACATGATATTAGACAGAGAATTAAATGTGGTAGAAACTTATTCATATGTAGGTCCAGATAGTTAATCATTTTATTACCACGTTAGAAGCCTCATGGAAAACTATTTATGCTCAGCTCCCCAACTTCCCTAAAAACTTGTCTAGAGAGCAGGAAAGAATGTTTCAGAGGCAAAATACTTGTCAGTTGTGTCATCAAATATTCAGAAATACGAAAGATAAACAAAGGCATCATAACCATACTATTCAACATAATACTATCTCGGGGCATATTGTGCTTATTTAAATTTACAATGTAAGAATGCTCGTAGGTACTTGACCACATTTTCTCATAATGCCGCCTATGATCTCGGAATCATACTCAAAGAGCTGCCCAAAGATCCTCATCACGATGTTGAAATCCTTTCCTGGAAAGGCTTAAAATTCATGCAAGTGATCATAGATACTCTTAAAGTCCTAGAGAGCTTAGCTAAACTTAACGGCTCATTAGGAAGCCTACATTAGTAGTAAGCACATTAGTGATTACTAGTAATAGCCGAGCACATTACTAGTAAGAAACCGACCAAGTATTCCGAGCACATATTAAGCGGCGTATCTGATGATCTATTAATAAAAGGTCAACAAAGTCTGTGCTTTGACTACATTTCATCAATAGAGATATTAGATGAACCTCAGCTCCCTCCTCGCGATCAGTTTTATAATGTATTACGTGACACTCCTCTCTCTGAAAAAAGATTACAACCAACCTCTTGAAGTTTTCAACTTAGGTAACTGCACGGACATTAAGGATTACCTCCTTTTGTATTTAAAAGTTGATGTAGGCATGCTGGTTGATATATTCACTCCTTGGCGCACATCTTTAAAGGAAACTATGAATTAGACATTGTCTTCTACTTATCACTGCCTAGTTACGCTTGGGATGCGTTCTTGTTCAAATCTAAAGGTGTGCTGGACTATATTTATGATCAGACTATATATGACATGCTGAGAAGACATCTTAGAGGGGGGTTCACATCATCAATAAAGCTATAAATGAGCACACCACATCCAGCCTCAGCTCTGATGAAGATACTCACATCTTGTATCTCGATTTTAACAGGTTATATGCAGCGTGCATGGCTGAATTACTTTCCCAGGGAGAGATTAGACAGTTAACTGACCTTGAGTGGGATGCATTGTTAGGGAGAGGATAAGAACATATCCCCTGTAATCTGGACAAAGGCTACTGAATCCTGTGTGATACAAAACAGGTATCTTCCGAGGTAGCTAGGTATACTGATGAGTGTACTGTCCCATACTATTATAACTGAGGAGGTTTTGTCAGATTACAGTAAGAATAACCTTTATGATGAGAAACTGTAAGCTCCCAACTAAGAACACTAAGTTAATTGCTTCTCATTTCCCCCAGAAAGATTATTTAGTGAGCCTTGATTTCCTTCAGTTACTATTAAAACTCGGATTAGAAGTTGAAACGGTAAATACAATCTATGAATTTAAACATGCTCCCTATCTAAAAGATTTTATATCAACAAACATACGAGAACGAGCCAAAACCACCTGAAAGTTAAAGGAAAAGCATTTAAACTCACCAGTAACAGTTTGTACGGAAAATCGATGACAAGCATTTCTAGATACTCAAATACCCACCATCTAGTAACGTCAAAACAGTTATTCCTAGTTCATGCAAGAAACCCTTTGTATAAACGAGCTATCTCCCTAGGTAAAGATCGGATTCCCAGTACAGTCATGAAAGATATCCTTAAAGTCACAAATTCTTCTTACATGGGTTATCAAATATTACAGATAGTAAAGAGGCGGTTATATGAGTTCTTGTATAACGTAGGTAAAGCCCATTATGGTCAAACAGCAAGGCTAATCTATACGGCCACAGACTCATTCATAATCACTCTAGACTGTAAAGATGAATTCCAGGAAATGACAAAAGTTCCTCTACTAGATTATATGGATTTCAGTAATTTCGATAAAGCAAATACATATAAAGCTCCCAACTTTACCTTTACGTGAGGTAAAGCTCACCTTTACCCCACGTAAAGGTGAGCTTGAACTCCTCAAGTCAGAAGTAAAGGATAAAACAATAGTAGAATTAACTGTTCTTAAACCAAAAACATAATCCCTCCTGACCATTGATAAAGAACACATATGTAAATGCAAAGGAATTCCGTATCATCAACAAAAGAAACCGTCACACGCATCTTTCCAAAACACATTAGAAACAAATATAACTTTCAATTTCGTATCCCACTCTATCCGTTTTACATGTGCACATGTGCACATGTAAAACCACTAAGCGCGGCCTTTCAGCTTTTGATGACAACAGATACCTAATTAGTCCATCAGAGTCACTCGCATACGGTCACCCAGACTTTCAGAGCGCGACGCATAGGCAGAGGATGAGGAACAAGGGAGAGGAAGAGGTACATGTAGATAACGAGGTGCATGTAGACGAACGGGTAATTGAGGATAATCCACTAGCAAGACGTCCATTATTCCCCATTCTTAATCTTTAGGATAAGCAGGATAAAACCGCTCAGCAATTGTTCCCTAATAATACCTAATGGGTTGTAATGTCTATGTTCGAAAAAGTTTATGTATTGTCTATGATTTAATGTCTATGTAATGTCTGTGATTTAATGTCTATGTTCAAATGTTTATGATTTAATGTTTATGATATGTTTCAATTTCTATGATTTAATGTTTCAATTTCTATGATTTAATGTTTCAATGTTTATGCAATGTCTATGTTTCAATGTTTATGCATTGTCTATGTTTCAACATTAAAATGTTTATGTAATGTCTATGTTAAAATCTGTTTCAATGTTTATGTTAATTTGTTACTGTATTGTTAACTTTCTAAATAAATACTTGAATGTACATTTGTTTAAATACCCATTTCCTTAAATATTGGTAGTTAGTCTATTCAATCCCATGATCATGGAAGAGGGAGGGGGAGTTATTACTGAAGCCCAGTTGAATATATTTAGCGAGCCATCAAGAATTATTTTCGCCTGATTTTCAAAAGGTGAGAAGAGCTATTTATGTTCTAAAATGATAGAGAAATATCAACAGACCTTTATTAAAATAATTATCTGTGGAAGAGGATATTAAGAGTTAAAAGCCCACTCACTAATTAGACATAAGATATCTTATTACTCTGATATTGTAAATCTCTTAGACGATCGTGATCCCGAGGACACATCGCATATATTGGTTGTTGAATATGATGACTTATATGTTGAATCTACAAACTCTAAAGTAGTAAGTGATATAAACCCTAGCATGAGAACGTATCTGTTATTTTTATAACCCAAAATATATTTTTAGTACGAAATTTTCTAGAGCTATAAGTTTAAATGCATCTCACTTTATTCTGCTTAAATCGAGAGACCTGTCCCTGATAGAAACTTTAGGCTGACAAATATTCGGCAAGCAAGATGCCACGAACCTTTTAGATATATATATATATGAGGGATTACTAGACAGTAAGGGTATTTACTAGTGGACTTGGGCGTTAAATTACCCGAATCTATAATATTTAGGGGAAATATTGTAAATGAACCCCCCTTATGAAATAGTGTATCAATAGTGAGCATTACACAAACTCTTAATAAGATATACAATGACCACAAGATCATAGGTGGGTTAGGCGGTATTATAAAATTGTATAAGGCTGCAAAGAAAAATAATCCCTGAATTAAATTTAAAAGATGTGAAAGAATATTTAATACCGTCTAATAAGCTATTAAAAACAAAAGTAAATTTATGTGCAGACTTATCTTAGCGCCGAGACCTAAAGCCTTCTTTACCAGGGACTTGGCTGATATGACGTTGTTAGATAAACACATCAATGATACTAAATATATATTAGTTTGTATTGATATATTTTCGAGGTTTCTTCCCGTTCCACTGTATAAATATATGAAACGGATGTTAGACGGTAAAAACATTGAACTGTACAGTGTATTTTCTCAGGAAACTAAAGGCAGCATTGCAGAGAGATTAATAACAACATTGAAAACTAAGATATATAAATATTTAACGGCTTACAATACCTTAACCTATATAAATGTCCTACCGGACATGGTTATAACATATAACAGAACACCCCCATAGTGGATTTTAATGGGAAAATACCTATTGCTGTACAAGCATTATCTTCACCTCAAAATGGAACTACACAGTTTAAACTCATGTATAAAGGGGAGCAACAGACTGAACAGCACATCAGTAACTTCTCTCTGTGAGAAATACAGTACGGCTGGCCTTATCTAATCGTATTTCAAAGTTAAAAAGAGGTTTTCATCAGCAGAACACCAAGGAAATATTTACTATTGCTCAAACTGATACCAAGCAACCTTTAAAGTTACATTATCAAGAGGATTTAAATAATAGACCTATAAAAGGCGGATTTTATAGAGAGGAGCTGACTCCTACACACTTGTCAACAATATTATTATAGAGAGGAGCTGACTCCTACACACTTGTCAACTATATTATTATAGAGAGGAGCTGACTCCTACACACTTGTCAACTATATTATTATAGAGAGGAGCTGACTCCTACACACTTGTCAACTATATTATTATAGAGAGGAGCTGACTCCTACACACTTGTCAACTATAATATTATAGAGAGGAGCTGACTCCTACACACTTGTCAACTATATTATTATAGAGAGGAGCTGACTCCTACACACTTGTCAACTATATTATTATAGAGAGGAGCTGACTCCTACACACTTGTCAACTATATTATTATAGAGAGGAGCTGACTCCTACACACTTGTCAACTATAATATTATAGAGAGGAGCTGACTCCTACACACTTGTCAACTATATTATTATAGAGAGGAGCTGACTCCTACACACTTGTCAACTATATTATTATAGAGAGGAGCTGACTCCTACACACTTGTCAACTATATTATTATAGAGAGGAGCTGACTCCTACACACTTGTCAACTATATTATTATTTCATGTGATAGTTTGTGATCAGTAAGGATTTTATGATATTATTGCATGCTGAAGAATATTTCTGGCTGTTAACTTTTTACCATTTATATATTGATGTGTTTGTCACTCTTATGGACAGTATATTGTTTGTCCCTTTTAAAGCAGTGTTCCACTTTTAATACCCTTTTTATATATTACTATCCCCCTAGACGTAAATTTAAGATGAGGCCGAAACATATATAGTTGATCACTGCAGGCAAACAACCATACTAAGGCGTGAAGGGCTATAACAACACCCAACAGGGGAGAACACCCTGCATGGGGGGAACACCCTGCATGGGGGGGAACACCCTGCATGGGGGGAACACCCTGCATGGGGGGGAACACCCTGCATGGGGGGAACACCCTGCATGGGGGGGGGAACACCCTGCATGGGGGGGAACACCCTGCATGGGGGGAACACCCTGCATGGGGGGAACACCCTGCATGGGGGGAACACCCTGCATGGGGGGAACACCCTGCATGGGGGGAACACCCTACATGGGGGGAACACCCTGCATGGGGGGAACACCCTGCATGGGGGGGACACCCTGCATGGGGGGAACACCCTGCATGGGGGGGAACACCCTGCATGGGGGGAACACCCTGCATGGGGGGGAACACCCTGCATGGGGGGGAACACCCTGCATGGGGGGAACACCCTGCATGGGGGGAACACCCTGCATGGGGGGAACACCCTGCATGGGGGGGAACACCCTGCATGGGGGGAACACCCTGCATGGGGGGGGGAACACCCTGCATGGGGGGGGGGGGGAACACCCTGCATGGGGGGAACACCCTGCATGGGGGGAACACCCTGCATGGGGGGAACACCCTGCATGGGGGGAACACCCTGCATGGGGGGAACACCCTGCATGGGGGGAACACCCTGCATGGGGGGAACACCCTGCATGGGGGGAACACCCTGCATGGGGGGAACACCCTGCATGGGGGGAACACCCTGCATGGGGGGAACACCCTGCATGGGGGGAACACCCTGCATGGGGGGAACACCCTGCATGGGGGGAACACCCTGCATGGGGGGAACACCCTGCATGGGGGGAACACCCTGCATGGGGGGAACACCCTGCATGGGGGGAACACCCTGCATGGGGGGAACCCTGGGGGGGAACACCCTGGGGGGGAACACCCTGCATGGGGGGGAACACCCTGCATGGGGGGGAACACCCTGCAGGGGGGGGGACACCCTGCATGGGGGGGGGGAACACCCTGCATGGGGGGAACACCCTGCATGGGGGGAACACCCTGCATGGGGGGAACACCCTGCATGGGGGGAACACCCTGCATGGGGGGAACACCCTGCATGGGGGAACACCCTGCATGGGGGAACACCCTGCATGGGGGGGGAACACCCTGCATGGGGGGAACACCCTGTATGGGGGGGGAACACCCTGCATGGGGGGAACACCCTGTATGGGGGGGGGAACACCCTGCATGGGGGGGAACACCCTGCATGGGGGGGGGAACACCCTGCATGGGGGGGAACACCCTGTATGGGGGGGGAACACCCTGCATGGGGGGGAACACCCTGCATGGGGGGGGGGAACACCCTGCATGGGGGGGAACACCCTGCATGGGGGGGGGGAACACCCTGCATGGGGGGGAACACCCTGCATGGGGGGGAACACCCTGCATGGGGGGGAACACCCTGCATGGGGGGGGGAACACCCTGCATGGGGGGGGGGAACACCCTGCATGGGGGGAACACCCTGTATGGGGGGGGGGGGGGAACACCCTGCATGGGGGGAACACCCTGTATGGGGGGGAACACCCTGCATGGGGGAGAACACCCTGCATGGGGGGGGAACACCCTGCATGGGGGGGGGGAACACCCTGCATGGGGGGAACACCCTGCATGGGGGGAACACCCTGCATGGGGGGGGGAACACCCTGCATGGGGGGAACACCCTGCATGGGGGGAACACCCTGCATGGGGGGGGGAACACCCTGCATGGGGGGAACACCCTGCATGGGGGGGGGAACACCCAACAGGGGGGAACACCCTGCATGGGGGGGAACACCCTGCATGGGGGGGAACACCCTGCATGGGGGGGAACACCCTGCATGGGGGGGAACACCCTGCATGGGGGGAACACCCTACAGGGGGAACACCCTACAGGGGGAACACCCTACATGGGAAAACACCCAACATGGGTACCAATAATGGGAGGTGCGCGCGAAGGGATTAATAACTCATGAATCGTTTTTCTTGTTAGATTAAGTTGAGTTATTAAGTTATTAAATCCCCTCAATTCTGTAAGTTAATAATAATATAACTCCAATGTGAAGAGTGTGTATAATTGTTTTCCTTGTAGTCATAACAAAGGTTTACTGTGCATAACCACAATTTCATCACAACACCATAAGTACATCCCAATATCCCAATGAATGAAGTTATATTACTGAAACAGTCCGAAACACTATGAAATTTCCATAGGTTTTTGTTCACATCACATGTGGTCTGACCTGGGCCCTACTCAGTCCCAACTGCACATCACATGTGGTCTGACCTGGGCCCTTCTCAGTCCCAACTGCACATCACATGTGGTCTGACCTGGGCCCTTCTCAGTCCCAACTGCACATCACATGTGGTCTGACCTGGGCCCTTCTCAGTCCCAACTGCACATCACATGTGGTCTGACCTGGGCCCTTCTCAGTCCCAACTGCACATCACATGTGGTCTGACCTGGGCCCTTCTCAGTCCCAACTGCACATCACATGTGGTCTGACCTGGGCCCTTCTCAGTCCCAACTGCACATCACATGTGGTCTGACCTGGGCCCTTCTCAGTCCCAACTGCACATCACATGTGGTCTGACCTGGGCCCTTCTCAGTCCCAACTCTATTGTGTCCTGTTGCAACATCTTGCAAAGAATAATTCTTTCGTTTGTACTGTTGCACCACTACTTTTGTATGTGCTGTATGCAACATTTGCAATGTTGTGCAAGGCCGAGAGCACACGTGCATGGTCGTAGTCACCAAACACCCTACTTAGGAGACATGTACAAGCTAGTATGTGTACTAGCAGTACACGTGTACTAGCAGTAGACGTGTACTAGCAGTAGACATGTACTAGCAGTAGACTCGTACTAGCTGTAGATGCGTACTAGCAGTAGACGTATTCTAGCAGGAGACGTATACTAGCAGTAGACATGTACTAGTAGTAGACGTATACTAGCAGTAGACGTATTCTAGCAGGAGACGTATACTAGCAGTAGACATGTACTAGTAGTAGACGTATACTAGCAGTAGACGTATTCTAGCAGGAGACGTGTACTAGCAGTAGACATGTACTAACAGTAGACGTGTACTAGCAGTAGACGTGTACTAGCAGTAGACGTGTACTACCAGTAGACATGTACTAGCAGTAGACGTGTACTAGCAGTAGATGTGTACTAGCAGTAGACGTGTACTAGCAGTAGACACGTACTAGCAGTAGACGTGTACTAGCAGTAGACGTGTACTAGCAGTAGACGTGACCTAGCAGAAGACGTGACCTAGCAGTAGACGCGTACTAGCAGTAGACATGTACTAGCAGTAGACGTGACCTAGCAGAAGACGTGTACTAGCAGTAGACGTGTACTAGCAGAAGACGTGTACTAGAAGAAAACGTGTACTAGAAGAAAACGTGTACTAGCAGAAGACGTGTACTAGCAGTAGACGTGTACTAGCAGAAGACGTGTACTAGCAGTAGACGTGTACTAGAAGAAAACGTGTACTAGCAGTAGACGTGTACTAGCAGTAGACCCGTACTAGCAGGAGATGCGTACTAGCAGTAGACGTGTACTAGCAGTAGACACGTACTAGCAGTAGATGTGTACTAGCAGTAGACGTGTACTAGCAGTAGACGCGTACTAGCAGGAGATGCGTACTAGCAGTAGACGTGTACTAGCAGTAGATGTGTACTAGCAGTAGACGTGTACTAGCAGTAGACACGTACTAGCAGTAGACGTGTACTAGCAGTAGACGTGTACTAGCAGTAGACGTGACCTAGCAGAAGACGTGACCTAGCAGTAGACGTGTAGTAGCAGTAGACGTGTACTAGCAGTAGATGTGTACTAGCAGTAGACGTGTACTAGCAGTAGAAGTGTAGTAGAAGTAGACGTGTACTAGCAGTAGATGTGTACTAGCAGTAGACGTGTACTAGCAGTAGACGCACACTAGCAGTAGATGCATACTAGCAGTAGACGCGTACTAGCAGTAGACGTGTACTAGCAGTAGACGTGTACTAGCAGTAGACGTGACCTAGCAGTAGACGTGTACTAGAAGAAAACGTGTACTAGCAGTAGACGTGACCTAGCAGTAGACGTGTACTAGCAGTAGACGTGTACTAGCAGTAGACGTGACCTAGCAGTAGACATGACCTAGCAGTAGACGTGACCTAGTAGTAGATGTGTACTAGCAGTAGACGTGTACTAGCAGTAGACGTGTACTAGCAGTAGATGTGTACTAGCAGTAGACGTGTACTAGCAGTAGACGCATACTAGCAGTAGATGCATACTAGCAGTAGACGTGTACTAGCAGAAGACGTGTACTAGCAGTAGACGTGTACTAGCAGTAGACACATACTAGCAGTAGATGCATACTAGCAGTAGACGTGTACTAGCAGAAGACGTGTACTAGCAGTAGACGCATACTAGCAGTAGATGCATACTAGCAGTAGACGTGTACTAGCAGTAGACGTGTACTAGCAGTAGACGTGTACTAGCAGTAGATGTGTACTAGCAGTAGACGTGTACTAGCAGTAGACGTGTACTAGCAGTAGACGTGTACTAGCAGTAGACGTGTACTAGCAGTAGATGTGTACTAGCAGTAGACGCATACTAGCAGTAGATGCATACTAGCAGTAGACGTGTACTAGCAGTAGACGTGTTCTAGCAGTAGACGTGTACTAGCAGTAGATGTGTACTAGCAGTAGACGTGTACTAGCAGAAGACGTGTACTAGCAGTAGACGCGTACTAGCAGTAGACGTGACCTAGCAGGAGACATTACGGGTGTGCGTGGTAGCACATAAACAACTCGTCATCAACGCTAGTCCTCCCTCTCTCCCTCGTCTTTTCTGAAGCTATTGATTTTTGTGCCCAGGATGAATGCGAGCGCATTTCTTTTGTCACACTGCGCGGATTTCAGCTTTTTTTATTTTACTTGTCATTAGGAGAGTCAAAGTTTTTGCACCATCTGCGATAAGAGAATCACGTCTGGGAGTGAGGAGCTCCCCTGAGTCAGGTCTTGACGGTATCACGAGTGGGAGTCTTATCTCTAGTTTCTGGAGACCCAAGATCATTTACCTTGATGTATAAGGCAGGTGAGTCTTGATCATGGTTCGTTCACCTACCCTTTTGACGCTATGTTATTCTCTCTCTCTCTGTCACTCTGTCTCTCTCTCTCTGTTTATCTCTCTCTCTCTCTCTCTCTCTCTCTCTCTCTGAGAGAAATTGTTTGTGAGTGATGTGAGCCAGGTGAGTCATGTGAGCCAGGTATCTTGAGGTTATCTTGAGATGATTTCGGGGCTATAGTGTCCTCGCGGTCCGGTCCTCGACCAGGCCTCCACCCCCAGGAAGCAGCCCGTGACAGCTGACTAACTCCCAGGTACCTATTTACTGCTAGGTAACAGGGACATTCAGGGTGAAAGAAACTTTGCCCGTTTGTTTCTGCCTCGTGCGAGAATCGAACCCGCGCCACAGAATCACGAGTCCTGCGCGCTATCCACCAGGCTACGAGGCCCCTCATATCACAGGTGAGTGATATGAGCCAGGTGTATGTGAGTGATGTGAGCCAGGTGAGTGATGTGAGCCAGGTGTATGTGAGTGATATGAGCCAGGTGTATGTGAGTGATGTGAGCCAGGTGAGTGATGTGAGCCAGGTGAGTGATGTGAGTCAGGTGAGTGATGTGAGCCAGGTGAGTGATGTGAGTCAGGTGTATGTGAGTGATGTGAGCCAGGTGTATGTGAGTGATGTGAGCCAGGTGAGTGATGTGAGTCAGGTGTATGTGAGTGATGTGAGCCAGGTGTATGTGAGTGATGTGAGCCAGGAGTATGTGAGTGATGTGAGCCAGGTGAGTGATGTGAGTCAGGTGTATGTGAGTGATGTGAGCCAGGTGTATGTGAGTGATGTGAGCCAGGTGAGTGATGTGAGCCAGGTGTATGTGAGTGATGTGAGCCAGGTGAGTGATGTAAGCCAGGTGTATGTGAGTGATGTGAGCCGGGTGAATGATGTGAGCCAGGTGTATGTGAGTGATGTGAGCCAGGTGTATGTGAGTGATGTGAGCTAGGTGAGTGATGTTAGCCACGTGTATGTGAGTGATGTGAGCCAGGTGAGTGATGTAAGCCAGGTGTATGTGAGTGATGTAAGCCAGGTGTATGTGAGTGATGTGAGCCAGGTGTATGTGAGTGATGTGAGCCAGGTGAGTGATGTGAGCCAGGTGTATGTGAGTGATGTGAGCCAGGTGAGTGATGTAAGCCAGGTGTATGTGAGTGATGTGAGCCAGGTGAGTGATGTGAGCCACGTGTATGTGAGTGATGTGAGCCAGGTGAGTGATGTGAGCCACGTGTATGTGAGTGATGTGAGCCAGGTGAGTGATGTGAGCCAGGTGAGTGATGTGAGTCAGGTGTATGTGAGTGATGTGAGCCAGGTGTATGTGAGTGATGTGAGCCAGGTGAGTGATGTGAGTCAGGTGTATGTGAGTGATGTGAGCCAGGTGTATGTGAGTGATGTGAGCCAGGTGTATGTGAGTGATGTGAGCCAGGTGAGTGATGTGAGTCAGGTGTATGTGAGTGATGTGAGCCAGGTGTATGTGAGTGTTGTGAGCCAGGCGAGTGATGTGAGCCAGGTGTATGTGAGTGATGTGAGCCAGGTGTATGTGAGTGATGTGAGCCAGGTGTATGTGAGTGATGTGAGCCAGGTGTATGTGAGTGATGTGAGCCAGGTGTATGTGAGTGTTGTGAGCCAGGTGTATGTGAGTGATGTGAGCCAGGTGTATGTGAGTGATGTGAGCCAGGTGTATGTGAGTGATGTGAGCCAGGTGTATGTGAGTGATGTGAGCCACGTGAGTGATGTGAGCCAGGTGTATGTGAGTGATGTGAGCCAGGTGTATGTGAGTGATGTGAGCCAGGTGAGTGATGTGAGCCAGGTGTATGTGAGTGATGTGAGCCAGGTGTATGTGAGTGATGTGAGCCAGGTGAGTGATGTGAGCCAGGTGTATGTGAGTGATGTGAGCCAGGTGTATGTGAGTGATGTGAGCCAGGTGAGTGATGTGAGTCAGGTGTATGTGAGTGATGTGAGCCAGGTGTATGTGAGTGATGTGAGCCAGGTGAGTGATGTGAGCCAGGTGTATGTGAGTGATGTGAGCCAGGTGTATGTGAGTGATGTGAGCCAGGTGAGTGATGTGAGTCAGGTGTATGTGAGTGATGTGAGCCAGGTGTATGTGAGTGATGTGAGCCAGGTGAGTGATGTGAGTCAGGTGAGTGATGTGAGCCAGGTGAGTGATGTGAGTCAGGTGTATGTGAGTGATGTGAGCCAGGTGTATGTGAGTGATGTGAGCCAGGTGAGTGATGTGAGCCAGGTGTATGTGAGTGATGTGAGCCAGGTGTATGTGAGTGATGTGAGCCAGGTGTATGTGAGTGATGTGAGCCAGGTGGTGAGTGATGTGAGTGATGTGAGCCAGGTGTATGTGAGTGATGTGAGCCAGGTGAGTGATGTGAGCCAGGTGTATGTGAGTGATGTGAGCCAGGTGAGTGATGTGAGCCAGGTGTATGTGAGTGATGTGAGCCAGGTGAGTGATGTGAGCCAGGTGTGATGTGAGCCAGGTGTAGCCAGGTGTATGTGAGTGATGTGAGCCAGGTGAGTGATGTGATCCAGGTGTATGTGAGTGATGTGAGCCAGGTGAATGTGAGTGATGTGAGCCAGGTGAGTGATGTGATGCCAGGTGTATGTGAGTGATGTGAGCCAGGTGTATGTGAGTGATGTGAGCCAGGTGAGTGATGTGAGCCAGGTGTATGTGAGTGTGAGCCAGGTGTATGTGAGTGATGTGAGCCAGGTGTATGTGAGTGATGTGAGCCAGGTGAGTGATGTGAGCCAGGTGTATGTGAGTGATGTGAGCCAGGTGTATGTGAGTGATGTGAGCCAGGTGTATGTGAGTGATGTGAGCCAGGTGAGTGATGTGAGTCAGGTGTATGTGAGTGATGTGAGCCAGGTGTATGTGAGTGATGTGAGCCAGGTGTATGTGAGTGAGTGTGTGGCCAGGTGAGTGATGTGAGCCAGGTGTATGTGAGTGATGTGAGCCAGGTGTATGTGAGTGATGGTGAGTGATGTGAGCCAGGTGAGTGATGTGAGTGTGTATGTGATGTGAGCCAGGTGTATGTGAGTGATGTGAGCCAGGTGTATGTGAGTGATGTGAGCCAGGTGTATGTGAGTGATGTGAGCCAGGTGTATGTGAGTGATGTGAGCCAGGTGTATGTGAGTGATGTGAGCCAGGTGAGTGATGTGAGCCAGGTGTATGTGAGTGATGTGAGCCAGGTGTATGTGAGTGATGTGAGCCAGGTGAGTGATGTGAGCCAGGTGTATGTGAGTGATGTGAGCCAGGTGTATGTGAGTGATGTGAGCCAGGTGTATGTGAGTGATGTGAGCCAGGTGTATGTGAGTGATGTGCCATGTGAGTGATGTGAGCCAGGTGTATGTGAGTGATGTGAGCCAGGTGAGTGTTGTGAGTCAGGTTTATGTGAGTGATGTGAGCCAGGTGTATGTGAGTGATGTGAGCCAGGTGTATGTGAGTGATGTGAGCCAGGTGTATGTGAGTGATGTGAGCCAGGTGTATGTGAGTGATGTGAGCCAGGTGTATGTGAGTGATGTGAGCCAGGTGTATGTGAGTGATGTGAGCCAGGTGTATGTGAGTGATGTGAGCCAGGTGTATGTGAGTGATGTGAGCCAGGTGTATGTGAGTGATGTGAGCCAGGTGTATGTGAGTGATGTGAGCCAGGTGTATGTGAGTGATGTGAGCCAGGTGTATGTGAGTGATGTGAGCCAGGTGTATGTGAGTGATGTGAGCCAGGTGTATGTGAGTGATGTGAGCCAGGTGGTGAGTGATGTGAGCCAGGTGTATGTGAGTGATGTGAGCCAAGTGTATGTGAGTGATGTGAGCCAGGTGAGTGATGTGAGCCAGGTGTATGTGAGTGATGTGAGCCAGGTGTATGTGAGTGATGTGAGCCAGGTGAGTGATGTGAGTCAGGTGTATGTGAGTGATGTGAGCCAGGTGTATGTGAGTGATGTGAGCCAGGTGTATGTGAGTGATGTGAGCCAGGTGTATGTGAGTGATGTGAGCCAGGTGTATGTGAGTGATGTGAGTGAGTGATGTGAGCCAGGTGAGTGATGTGAGCCAGGTGTATGTGAGTGATGTGAGCCAGGTGAGTGATGTGAGCCAGGTGTATGTGAGTGATGTGAGCCAGGTGTATGTGAGTGATGTGAGCCAGGTGTATGTGAGTGATGTGAGCCAGGTGTATGTGAGTGATGTGAGCCAGGTGTATGTGAGTGAGTGATGTGAGCCAGGTGTATGTGAGTGATGTGAGCCAGGTGGTGAGTGATGTGAGCCAGGTGTATGTGAGTGATGTGAGCCAGGTGTATGTGAGTGATGTGAGCCAGGTGTATGTGAGTGATGTGAGCCAGGTGAGTGATGTGAGCCAGGTGATGTGAGTGATGTGAGCCAGGTGAGTGATGTGAGCCAGGTGTATGTGAGTGATGTGAGCCAGGTGTATGTGAGTGATGTGAGCCAGGTGAGTGATGTGAGTGATGTGAGCCAGGTGTATGTGAGTGATGTGAGCCAGGTGTATGTGAGTGATGTGAGCCAGGTGTATGTGAGTGATGTGAGCCAGGTGTATGTGAGTGATGTGAGCCAGGTGAGTGATGTGAGCCAGGTGTATGTGAGTGATGTGAGCCAGGTGTATGTGAGTGATGTGAGCCAGGTGTATGTGAGTGATGTGAGCCAGGTGTATGTGAGAGGTGTATGTGAGTGATGTGAGCCAGGTGTATGTGAGTGATGTGAGCCAGGTGTATGTGAGTGTGAGCCAGGTGTATGTGAGTGATGTGAGCCAGGTGTATGTGAGTGATGTGAGCCAGGTGTATGTGAGTGATGTGAGCCAGGTGTATGTGAGTGATGTGAGCCAGGTGAGTGATGTGAGCCAGGTGTATGTGAGTGATGTGAGCCAGGTGTATGTGAGTGATGTGAGCCAGGTGAGTGATGTGATGTGAGTGATGTGAGCCAGGTGTATGTGAGTGATGTGAGCCAGGTGATGTGAGTGAGCCAGGTGTATGTGAGTGATGTGAGCCAGGTGTATGTGAGTGATGTGAGCCAGGTGTATGTGAGTGATGTGAGCCAGGTGAGTGATGTGAGCCAGGTGTATGTGAGTGAGGTGAGCCAGGTGTATGTGAGTGATGTGAGCCAGGTGTATGTGAGTGATGTGAGCCAGGTGAGTGATGTGAGTGATGTGAGCCAGGTGTGATGTGAGTGATGTGAGCCAGGTGTATGTGAGTGTGATGTGAGTGATGTGAGCCAGGTGAGTGATGTGAGCCAGGTGTATGTGAGTGATGTGAGCCAGGTGTATGTGAGTGATGTGAGCCAGGTGAGTGATGTGAGTCAGGTGTATGTGAGTGATGTGAGCCAGGTGTATGTGAGTGATGTGAGCCAGGTGAGTGATGTGAGCCAGGTGTATGTGAGTGATGTGAGCCAGGTGTATGTGAGTGATGTGAGCCAGGTGAGTGATGTGAGCCAGGTGTATGTGAGTGATGTGAGCCAGGTGAGTGATGTGAGTGAGCCAGGTGTATGTGAGTGATGTGAGCCAGGTGTATGTGCGTGATGTGAGCCATGTGAGTGATGTGAGCCAGGTGTATGTGAGTGATGTGAGCCAGGTGTATGTGAGTGATGTGAGCCAGGTGAGTGATGTGAGCCAGGTGTATGTGAGTGATGTGAGCCAGGTGTATGTGAGTGATGTGAGCCAGGTGATGTGAGCCAGGTGTATGTGAGTGATGTGAGCCAGGTGTATGTGACTGATGTGAGCCAGGTGAGTGATGTGAGTCAGGTGTATGTGAGTGATGTGAGCCAGGTGTATGTGAGTGATGTGAGCCAGGTGAGTGATGTGAGCCAGGTGTATGTGAGTGATGTGAGCCAGGTGTATGTGAGATGTGATGTGAGTGATGTGAGCCAGGTGTATGTGAGTGATGTGAGCCAGGTGAGTGATGTGAGCCAGGTGTATGTGAGTGATGTGAGCCAGGTGTATGTGAGTGATGTGAGCAGGTGGTGAGTGATGTGAGCCAGGTGTATGTGAGTGATGTGAGCCAGGTGAGTGATGTGAGCCAGGTGTAGTGATGTGAGCCAGGTGTATGTGAGTGATGTGAGCCAGGTGTATGTGAGTGATGTGAGCCAGGTGTATGTGAGTGATGTGAGCCAGGTGAGTGATGTGAGCCAGGTGTATGTGAGTGATGTGAGCCAGGTGTATGTGAGTGATGTGAGCCAGGTGTATGTGAGTGATGTGAGCCAGGTGTATGTGAGTGATGTGAGCCAGGTGTATGTGAGTGATGTGAGCCAGGTGTATGTGAGTGATGTGAGCCAGGTGTATGTGAGTGATGTGAGCCAGGTGTATGTGAGTGATGTGAGCCAGGTGTATGTGAGTGATGTGATGTGAGTGATGTGAGCCAGGTGTATGTGAGTGATGTGAGCCAGGTGTATGTGAGTGATGTGAGCCCAGGTGTATGTGAGTGATGTGAGCCAGGTGTATGTGAGTGATGTGAGCCAGGTGTATGTGAGTGATGTGAGCCAGGTGAGTGATGTGAGCCAGGTGTATGTGAGTGATGTGAGCCAGGTGTATGTGAGTGATGTGAGCCAGGTGATGTGATGTGAGCCAGGTGTATGTGAGTGATGTGAGCCAGGTGTGATGTGTGAGTGATGTGAGCCAGGTGATGTGAGCCAGGTGAGTGATGTGAGCCAGGTGTATGTGAGTGATGTGAGTGAGTGTGTGAGCCATGTGAGTGATGTGAGCCAGGTGTATGTGAGTGATGTGAGCCAGGTGGTGAGTGATGTGTGAGTGATGTGAGCCAGGTGTATGTGAGTGATGTGAGCCAGGTGTGATGTGAGCCAGGTGTATGTGAGTGATGTGAGCCAGGTGTATGTGAGTGATGTGAGCCAGGTGTATGTGAGCCAGTGTATGTGAGTGATGTGAGCCAGGTGAGTGATGTGAGCCAGGTGTATGTGAGTGATGTGAGCCAGGTGTATGTGAGTGATGTGAGCCAGGTGTATGTGAGTGATGTGTATGTGAGTGATGTGAGCCAGGTGTATGTGAGTGATGTGAGCCAGGTGTATGTGAGTGATGTGAGCCAGGTGTATGTGAGTGATGTGAGCCATGTGAGTGATGTGAGCCAGGTGTATGTGAGTGATGTGATGTGAGTGATGTGAGCCAGGTGTATGTGAGTGATGTGAGCCAGTGATGTGAGTGATGTGAGCCAGGTGTATGTGAGTGATGTGAGCCAGGTGTATGTGATGTGATGTGAGCCAGGTGAGTGATGTGAGCCAGGTGTATGTGAGTGATGTGAGCCAGGTGTATGTGAGTGATGTGAGCCAGGTGAGTGATGTGAGCCAGGTGTATGTGAGTGATGTGAGCCAGGTGTATGTGAGTGATGTGAGCCAGGTGAGTGATGTGAGTCAGGTGTATGTGAGTGATGTGAGCCAGGTGTATGTGAGTGATGTGAGCCAGGTGAGTGATGTGAGCCAGGTGAGTGATGTGAGCCAGGTGAGTGATGTGAGTCAGGTGTATGTGAGTGATGTGAGCCAGGTGTATGTGAGTGATGTGAGCCAGGTGAGTGATGTGAGCCAGGTGTATGTGAGTGATGTGAGCCAGGTGTATGTGAGTGATGTGAGCCAGGTGTATGTGAGTGTGAGCCATGTGAGCCAGTGTGTATGTGAGTGATGTGAGCCAGGTGAGTGATGTGAGCCAGGTGTATGTGAGTGATGTGAGCCAGGTGAGTGATGTAAGCCAGGTGTATGTGAGTGATGTGAGCCAGGTGAGTGATGTGAGTCAGGTGTATGTGAGTGATGTGAGCCAGGTGTATGTGAGTGATGTGAGCCAGGTGAGTGATGTGAGCCAGGTGTATGTGAGTGATGTGAGCCAGGTGTATGTGAGTGATGTGAGCCAGGTGAGTGATGTGAGCCAGGTGTATGTGAGTGATGTGAGCCAGGTGTATGTGACTGATGTGAGCCAGGTGAGTGATGTGATTCAGGTGTATGTGAGTGATGTGAGCCAGGTGTATGTGAGTGATGTGAGCCAGGTGAGTGATGTGAGCCAGGTGTATGTGAGTGATGTGAGCCAGGTGTATGTGAGTGATGTGAGCCAGGTGTATGTGAGTGATGTGAGCCAGGTGAGTGATGTGAGCCAGGTGTATGTGAGTGATGTGAGGCAGGTGTATGTGAGTGATGTGAGCCAGTGTGTGTGTGAGTGATGTGAGCCAGGTGAGTGATGTGAGTCAGGTGTATGTGAGTGATGTGAGCCAGGTGTATGTGAGTGATGTGAGCCAGGTGAGTGATGTGAGTCAGGTGAGTGATGTGAGCCAGGTGAGTGATGTGAGTCAGGTGTATGTGAGTGATGTGAGCCAGGTGTATGTGAGTGATGTGAGCCAGGTGAGTGATGTGAGTCAGGTGTATGTGAGTGATGTGAGTCAGGTGTATGTGAGTGATGTGAGCCAGGTGTATGTGAGTGATGTGAGCCAGGTGTATGTGAGTGATGTGAGCCAGGTGTATGTGAGTGATGTGAGCCAGGTGTATGTGAGTGATGTGAGCCAGGTGTATGTGAGTGATGTGAGCCAGGTGAGTGATGTGAGTCAGGTGTATGTGAATGATGTGAGCCAGGTGTATGTGAGTGATGTGAGCCAGGTGAGTGATGTGAGCCAGGTGTATGTGAGTGATGTGAGCCAGGTGAGTGATGTGAGCCAGGTGTATGTGAGTGATGTGAGCCAGGTGTATGTGAGTGATGTGAACCAGGTGTATGTGAGTGATGTGAGCCAGGTGAGTGATGTGAGCCAGGTGTATGTGAGTGATGTGAGCCAGGTGTATGTGAATGATGTGAGCCAGGTGTATGTGAGTGATGTGAGCCAGGTGAGTGATGTGAGTCAGGTGTATGTGAGTGATGTGAGCCAGGTGTATGTGAGTGATGTGAGCCACGTGAGTGATGTGAGCCAGGTGTATGTGAGTGATGTGAGCCAAGTGTATATAAGTGATGTGAGCCAGGTGAGTGATGTGAGCCAGGTGTATGTGAGTGATGTGAGCCAGGTGAGTGATGTGAGTCAGGTGTATGTGAGTGATGTGAGCCAGGTGTATGTGAGTGATGTGAGCCAGGTGAGTGATGTGAGTCAGGTGTATGTGAGTAATGTGAGCCAGGTGTATGTGAGTGATGTGAGCCAGGTGAGTGATGTGAGCAAGGTGTATGTGAGTGATGTGAGCCAGGTGAGTGAGGTGAGCCAGGTGAGTGAGGTGAGCCAGGTGTATGTGAGTGATGTGAGCCAGGTGAGTGATGTGAGTCAGGTGTGAGTGATGTGAGCCAGGTGAGTGATGTGAGTCAGGTGAGTGATGTGAGCCAGGTGAGTGATGTGAGCCAGGTGTATGTGAGTGATGTGAGCCAGGTGAGTGATGTGAGTCAGGTGTATGTGAGTGATGTGAGTCAGGTGTATGTGAGTGATGTGAGCCAGGTGTATGTGAGTGATGTGAGCCAGGTGTATGTGAGTGATGTGAGCCAGGTGAGTGATGTGAGCCAGGTGTATGTGAGTGATGTGAGCCAGGTGAGTGATGTGAGCCAGGTGTATGTGAGTGATGTGACCCAGGTGTGAGTGATGTGAGCCAGGTGTATGTGAGTGATGTGAGCCAGGTGTATGTGAGTGATGTGAGCCAGGTGAGTGATGTGAGCCAGGTGTATGTGAGTGATGTGAGCCAGGTGTATGTGAGTGATGTGAGCCAGGTGTATGTGAGTGATGTGAGCCAGGTGAGTGATGTGAGCCAGGTGTATGTGAGTGATGTGAGCCAGGTGTATGTGAGTGATGTGAGCCAGGTGTATGTGAGTGATGTGAGCCAGGTGTATGTGAGTGATGTGAGCCAGGTGAGTGATGTGAGCCAGGTGTATGTGAGTGATGTGAGTCAGGTGTATGTGAGTGATGTGAGCCAGGTGTATGTGAGTGATGTGAGCCAGGTGTATGTGAGTGATGTGAGCCAGGTGAGTGATGTGAGCCAGGTGTATGTGAGTGATGTGAGCCAAGTGTATGTAAGTGATGTGAGCCAGGTGAGTGATGTGAGCCAGGTGTATGTGAGTGATGTGAGCCAGGTGTATGTGAGTGATGTGAGCCAGGTGAGTGATGTGAGTCAGGTGTATGTGAGTGATGTGAGCCAGGTGAGTGATATGAGTCAGGTGTATGTGAGTGATGTGAGCCAGGTGAGTGATGTGAGTCAGGTGAGTGATGTGAGCCAGGTGAGTGATGTGAGTCAGGTGTATGTGAGTGATGTGAGCCAGGTGTATGTGAGTGATGTGAGCCAGGTGAGTGATGTGAGTCAGGTGTATGTGAGTGATGTGAGCCAGGTGTATGTGAGTGATGTGAGCCAGGTGTATGTGAGTGATGTGAGCCAGGTGTGAGTGATGTGAGCCAGGTGTGAGTGATGTGAGCCAGGTGAGTGATGTGAGTCAGGTGTATGTGAATGATGTGAGCCAGGTGTATGTGAGTGATGTGAGCCAGGTGAGTGATGTGAGCCAGGTGTATGTGAGTGATGTGAGCCAGGTGAGTGATGTGAGCCAGGTGTATGTGAGTGATGTGAGCCAGGTGTATGTGAGTGATGTGAACCAGGTGTATGTGAGTGATGTGAGCCAGGTGAGTGATGTGAGCCAGGTGTATGTGAGTGATGTGAGCCAGGTGTATGTGAATGATGTGAGCCAGGTGTATGTGAGTGATGTGAGCCAGGTGAGTGATGTGAGTCAGGTGTATGTGAGTGATGTGAGCCAGGTGTATGTGAGTGATGTGAGCCACGTGAGTGATGTGAGCCAGGTGTATGTGAGTCATGTGAGCGAAGTGTATATAAGTGATGTGAGCCAGGTGAGTGATGTGAGCCAGGTGTATGTGAGTGATGTGAGCCAGGTGAGTGATGTGAGTCAGGTGTATGTGAGTGATGTGAGCCAGGTGTATGTGAGTGATGTGAGCCAGGTGAGTGATGTGAGTCAGGTGTATGTGAGTAATGTGAGCCAGGTGTATGTGAGTGATGTGAGCCAGGTGAGTGATGTGAGCCAGGTGTATGTGAGTTATGTGAGCCAGGTGAGTGAGGTGAGCCAGGTGAGTGAGGTGAGCCAGGTGTATGTGAGTGATGTGAGCCAGGTGAGTGATGTGAGTCAGGTGTGAGTGATGTGAGCCAGGTGAGTGATGTGAGTCAGGTGAGTGATGTGAGCCAGGTGAGTGATGTGAGCCAGGTGTATGTGAGTGATGTGAGCCAGGTGAGTGATGTGAGTCAGGTGTATGTGAGTGATGTGAGTCAGGTGTATGTGAGTGATGTGAGCCAGGTGTATGTGAGTGATGTGAGCCAGGTGTATGTGAGTGATGTGAGCCAGGTGAGTGATGTGAGCCAGGTGTATGTGAGTGATGTGAGCCAGGTGAGTGATGTGAGCCAGGTGTATGTGAGTGATGTGACCCAGGTGTGAGTGATGTGAGCCAGGTGTATGTGAGTGATGTGAGCCAGGTGTATGTGAGTGATGTGAGCCAGGTGAGTGATGTGAGCCAGGTGAGTGATGTGAGCCAGGTGTATGTGAGTGATGTGAGCCAGGTGTATGTGAGTGATGTGAGCCAGGTGTATGTGAGTGATGTGAGCCAGGTGAGTGATGTGAGCCAGGTGTATGTGAGTGATGTGAGCCAGGTGTATGTGAGTGATGTGAGCCAGGTGTATGTGAGTGATGTGAGCCAGGTGTATGTGAGTGATGTGAGCCAGGTGAGTGATGTGAGCCAGGTGTATGTGAGTGATGTGAGCCAAGTGTATGTAAGTGATGTGAGCCAGGTGAGTGATGTGAGCCAGGTGTATGTGAGTGATGTGAGCCAGGTGTATGTGAGTGATGTGAGCCAGGTGAGTGATGTGAGTCAGGTGTATGTGAGTGATGTGAGCCAGGTGTATGTGAGTGATGTGAGCCAGGTGAGTGATATGAGTCAGGTGTATGTGAGTGATGTGAGCCAGGTGTATGTGAGTGATGTGAGCCAGGTGTATGTGAGTCATGTGAGCCAGTTGAGTGATGTGATCCAGGTGTATGTGAGTGATGTGAGCCAGGTGAGTGATATGAGTCAGGTGTATGTGAGTGATGTGACCCAGGTGTATGTGAGTGATGTGAGCCAGGTGAATGTGAGTGATGTGATCCAGGTGAGTGATGTGAGCCAGGGGTATGTGAGTGATGTGAGCCAGGTGAGTGATGTGAGTCAGGTGTATGTGAGTGATGTGAGCCAGGTGTGAGTGATGTGAGCCAGGTGAGTGATGTGAGCCAGGTGTATGTGAGTGATGTGAGCCAGGTGAGTGATGTGTGCCAGGTGTATGTGAGTGATGTGAGCCAGGTGTATGTGAGTGATGTGAGCCAGGTGTATGTGAGTGATGTGAGCCAGGTGTATGTGAGTGATGTGAGCCAGGTGAGTGATGTGAGTCAGGTGTATGTGAGTGATGTGAGCCAGGTGTATGTGAGTGATGTGAGCCAGGTGAGTGATGTGAGCCATGTGTATGTGAGTGATGTGAGCCAGGTGAGTGATGTGAGCCAGGTGTATGTGAGTGATATGAGCCAGGTGTATGTGAGTGATGTGAGCCAGGTGAGTGATGTGAGTCAGGTGAGTGATGTGAGCCAGGTTAGTGATGTGAGTCAGGTGTATGTGAGTGATGTGAGCCAGGTGCATGTGAGTGATGTGAGCCAGGTGAGTGATGTGAGTCATGTGTGAGTGATGTGAGCCAGGTGTATGTGAGTGATGTGAGCCAGGTGTATGTGAGTGATGTGAGCCAGGTGAGTGATGTGAGCCAGGTGTATGTGAGTGATGTGAGCCAGGTGAGTGATGTGAGCCAGGTGTATGTGAGTGATGTGAGCCAGGTGTATGTGAGTGATGTGAGCCAGGTGAGTGAGGCGAGTCAGGTGTATGTGAGTGATGTGAGCCAGGTGTATGTGAGTGATGTGAGCCAGGTGAGTGATGTGAGTCAGGTGAGTGATGTGAGCCAGGTGAGTGATGTGAGTCAGGTGTATATGAGTGATGTGAGCCAGGTGTATGTGAGTGATGTGAGCCAGGTGAGTGATGTGAGTCAGGTGTATGTGAGTGATGTGAGTCAGGAGTATGTGATGTGAGCCAGGTGAGTGATGTGAGTCAGGTGAGTAATGTGAGCCAGGTGAGTGATGTGAGTCAGGTGAGTGATGTGAGTCAGGTTAGTAATGTGAGTCAGGTGAGTGATGTGAGTCAGGTGAGTGATGTGAGTCAGGTGAGTGATGTGAGTCAGGTTAGTAATGTGAGTCAGGTGAGTGATGTGAGTCAGGTGAGTGATGTGAGTCAGGTGAGTGATGTGAGTCAGGTGAGTGATGTGAGTCAGGTGAGTGATGTGAGTCAGGTGAGTAATGTGAGCCAGGTGAGTGATGTGAGCCAGGTGTATGTGAGTGATGTGAGCCAGGTGAGTGATGTGAGTCAGGTGAGTGATGTGAGTCAGGTGAGTGATGTGAGTCAGGTTAGTAATGTGAGTCAGGTGAGTGATGTGAGTCAGGTGAGTGATGTGAGCCAGGTGAGTGATGTGAGTCAGGTGAGTGATGTGAGTCAGGTGAGTGATGTGAGCCAGGTGAGTGATGTGAGTCAGGTGAGTGATGTGAGTCAGGAGTATGTGATGTGAGCCAGGTGAGTGATGTGAGTCAGGTGAGTAATGTGAGCCAGGTGAGTGATGTGAGTCAGGTGAGTGATGTGAGTCAGGTTAGTAATGTGAGTCAGGTGAGTGATGTGAGTCAGGTGAGTGATGTGAGTCAGGTGAGTGATGTGAGTCAGGTGAGTAATGTGAGCCAGGTGAGTGATGTGAGCCAGGTGTATGTGAGTGATGTGAGCCAGGTGAGTGATGTGAGTCAGGTGAGTGATTTGAGCCAGGTGAGTGATTTGAGCCAGGTGAGTGATGTGAGCCAGGTGAGTGATGTGAGCCAGGTGAGTGATGTGAGTCAGGTGAGTGATGTGAGTCAGGTGAGTGATTTGAGCCAGGTGAGTGATTTGAGCCAGGTGAGTGATGTGAGTCAGGTGAGTGATGTGAGCCAGGTGAGTGATGTGAGCCAGGTGAGTGATGTGAGTCAGGTGAGTGATGTGAGCCAGGTGAGTGATGTGAGTCAGGTGAGTGATGTGAGTCAGGTGAGTGATGTGAGCCAGGTGAGTGATGTGAGCCAGGTGAGTGATGTGAGTCAGGTGAGTGATGTGAGCCAGGTGAGTGATGTGAGCCAGGTGAGTGATGTGAGTCAGGTGAGTGATGTGAGTCAGGTGAGTGATGTGAGTCAGGTGAGTGATGTGAGCCAGGTGAGTGATGTGAGCCTTGTGACAGGGAGGGTGAGGAAGGAAGACCCAACAGAGCCCTCATGAGAGCTGGCAATTCCCGCAAGATCTCCCGGTGAAGATGGAGATTATTGTTTCTGTCTGTCAGTCTGTCTCTCTTTACTCCTATTCTCTCTCTCTCTCTCTCTCTTCTCATTCGCTATCATTATTATTTAAAAGTTTTTGGTAAGATAAGCAAGATATGGGTTTAGCTTCAGGTGTCTTTAAAATCCTAATAATAATTATGTGTGTGTGTGTATGTGTGTGTGTGTGTGTTTACTAGTTGTGTTTTTGCGGGGGTTGAGCTTTGCTCTTTCGGCCCGCCTCTCAACTGTCAATCAACTGTTTACTAACTACTATTATTTTTTTTTTTCCACACCACACACACACACCCCAGGAAGCAGCCCGTGACAGCTGACTAACTCCCAGGTACCTATTTACTGCTAGGTAACAGGGGCACTTAGGGTGAAAGAAACTTTGCCCATTTGTTTCTGCCTCGTGCGGGAATCGAACCCGCGCCACAGAATTACGAGTCCTGCGCGCTATCCACCAGGCTACGAGGCCCCCTATGTGTGTGTGTGTGTGTGTGTGTGTGTGTGTGTGTGTGTGTGTGTGTGTGTGTGTGTGTGTGTGTGTGTGTGTGTGTGTGTGTGTTTGTGTATTCACCTAGTTGTGCTTGCGGGGGTTGAGCTCTGACTCTTTGGTCCCGCCTCTCTCAACTGTCAATCAACTGGTGTACAGATTCTTGAGCCTATTGGGCTCAATCATATCTACATTTGAAACTGTGTATGGAGTCAGCCTCCACCACATCACTGCCTAATGCATTCCATCTGTTAACTACTCTGACACTGAAAGAGGTCTTTCTAACGTCTCTGTGGCTCATTTGGGTACTCAGTTTCCACCTGTGTCCCCTTGTTCGCGTTCCACCCGTGTTAAATAATCTATCATTATGTATCCTGTCAATTCCCCTTATAGTTTAGTTTTGCATGTGGTTACCATACCTCCCCCCCCCCCCCCCCCCACCATTCCCCTGGACTCTTCAGTCTTCCAGAGACGCTCAGCCTTTCCTCGTAACTCATACCGTTACTAAGTGAGTTACTAATACCGTAAACGAACTAGGTGAATACAACGAGGTGAGTAAACACACACACACACACACACACACACACACACACACAGCTTCGCTCTGTGCGTGTCACACAGTGGAGCAGAGAGACAGTATGAAAATGACATCACGAGTATACCCAAGACCCAACCAAAACTGTTCCACGACCACATCAGGAGGAAAACAGCAGTGAAGGAACAAGTGATAAAACTGAGAAAAGGGGAGAACAGATAAACAGAGAATGGCAAGGAGGTGTGTGAAGAACTCAACAAGATATTCCAGGAGGTCTTCACAATAGAGGAAGAAGAGGTCCTGCACTAAATGAGGAGGCAAACCAAGCAACCTTGGAGAAATTTGACCTCACCAGTGATGAGCTGAATGTGAAAAAGGATGTTTGACCTGACAGACTCTCACCGTGAACACTAAAAGAAGGAGCAGAGGCACAAAGTGTGCCACTCTCTATGGTTTGGCACAGGTCACTGGAAACGGGAGACCTACCGGAAAGCTGGAAGACAGCTAATGTAGTCCCAATATACAAAAAGGGTGACAGGCAAGAGGCATTGAACTACAGGCGAATGTCCTTAACTTATATACCATGCAAGGTGATGGAGAAGATTGTGAGAAAAAACCTAGTAACACATCTGGAGAGAAGACTTCGTGACAACCCATCAACATGGGTTCAAGGAGGGTAAATCTTACCTGACTGGCTTAATAGAATTCCACGATCAGGTGACTAAGATTAAGCAAGAAAGAGAAGGATGGGCGGACTGCATTTTTTTGGACTGTCGAAAAGCCTTCGACACAGTACCCCACAAGAGGCTGGTACATAAGCTGGAGAAACAGGCAGGAGTAACTGGTAGGGCGCTCCAGTGGATAAGGGAGTACCTAAGCATTAGGAAGCTGAGAGTTACAGTGAGAGATGAAACCTCAGATTGGCGTGAAGTCACCAGTGGAGTCCCAGAGGGCTCTGTACTCGGACCTATCCTGTTTCTGATATACGTAAATGATCTCCCAGAGAGTATAGACTCATTCCTCATATCCCGGCCAAAAAGGTAAAAAATTAAATGCAGATGAGAAACCCATGGTTTAATCAGAGATGTAAGCTGGCTAACCAACACAGTAAAAGAGCATGGAGAAACTATAGAAATAACAGGACACTTGAGAGCAGAGAAGGTTACCTGAGAGCCAGAGGTCAGGGTGAGAAGAGAGGCAGAAGGGCAATATGAAAACGACATAGCAAGCAAGGCTAAGACCCAACCCAAATTGCTGCACAGCCACATCAGGAGAAAGACAACAGTGAAGGAACAGGTAATGAAACTGAGGATAGGGGCAGACAGATTCACTACAAATAACAAAGAAGTGTTCGAGGAACTCAATATGAAATTCCAGGAAGTCTTCACATTAGAGCAAGGAGAAGTTCCAGAGATAAGAGAAGGAATAATTAACCAGGCATCACTAGAGAAATTTGAGATTACCAGTGGAGATGTAAAGAAACTTTTGCTAGAGTTGGATGTGACAAAGGCTATAGGCCCGGATGGAATATCGCCATGGATACTAAAGGAAGGAGCAGAAGCACTGTGCCTGCCACTCTCCATGGTGTATAGCAAATCACTGGTAACAGGTGAATTGCCAGAAATTTGGAAGGCGGCAAACGTAGTCCCGATATACAAGAAGGGGGATAGACAGGAGGCACTGAACTACAGACTAGTGTCCCTAACTTGCATACCATGCAAGCTAATGGAGAAAATTGTGCGGAAAAAGCTAGTGGAGCATCTGGAGCGAAGGAACTTTGTGACACAACACCCATATGGTTTCAGGGATGGCAAGTCATGCCTCACAGGATTAATTGAATTCTACGATCAGGCAACTAGGATCAGACAAGAAAGAGAGGGGTGGGCAGACTGCACATTTTTGGATTGCCAGAAAGCCTTTGACACAGTTCTACACCAGAGACTAGTGCGAAAGCTGGCGGTGCAGGCAGGAGTGAAAGGAAGGTACTCCATTGGATAAGGGAATACCTAAGTAACAGAAGGCAGCGAGTCACTGTGAGGGGTGAGGTCTCAGATTGGCGAGACGTCACCAGTGGAGTCCCGCAGGATTCAGTCCTTGGACCCATACTGTTTCTTATATATGTAAATGATCTCCCAGAGGTTATAGAATCATTCCTCTCATTGTTTGCTGATGATGCAAAAATTATGAGAAGGATTAAGACGGAAGAAGACAATATGAGACTACAAGATGACCTAGACAGACTGAATGAATGGTCCAACAAATGGCTACTAAAGTTTACCCCGAGTAAATGTAAGGTAATGAAACAAGGCAGTGGAAACAGGACGCCAGACACAGGATACAGAATGGGAGATGACGTCTTTCATGAAACGGACAGAGAGAAGGATCTAGGAGTTGATATCACACCAACCTTGTCTCCTGAAGCCCACATCAAAAGAATAACATCTGCGGCGTATGCGAGGCTGGCTAACATCAGAACTGCCTTCAGGAATCTGTGTAAGGAATTATTCAGAACCTTGTATACCACATATGTAAGACCAATCCTGGAGTATGCGGCCCCAGCATGGAGCCCGTACCTTGTCAAGCACAAGGCGAATCTTGAAAAAGTCCAAAGGTATGCTACTAGACTAGTCCCAGAACTAAGAGGCATGAGTTACGAGGAAAGTCTGCGGGAAATACACCTAACGACACTAGAAGACAGAAGAGTAGGGGAAGACAAGGTTACTATCTACAAAATTCTCAGAGGAATTGACAGGGTAGATAAAGATAAACTTTTTAACACTGGTGGGACGCGAACAAGGGGACACAGGTGGAGACTGAGTACCCAAATGAGCCACAGGGACGTTAGAAAGAACTTTTTAAGTATCAGAGTAGTTAACAGGTGGAATGCACTAGGCAGTGATGTGGTGGAGGCTGACTCCATACACAGTTTCAAGTGTAGATATGATAGAGCCCAATAGGCTCAATAATCTGTACATCAGTTGATTGATAGTTGACAGGCGGGACCAAAGAGCCAAAGCTCAACCCCGCAAGCACAATTAGGTGAGTACACACACAATCGCACATGATAGAGGGGTCATAGAGCCAAGAGCCAGAGAGAGAGAGAGGCCCAGGCAGGTCCAACAGGTCCAAGCAAGCCCAGACAGGCCCAGGCAGGTCCAGAACGAGCCAGACAGGTCCAAAACGAGCCAGACAGGTCCAGAACGAGCCAGACAGGTCCAACAGGTCCAAGCAAGCCCAGGTAGGCCCAGGCAGGTCCAGGCAGGTCCAACAGGTCCAAGCAAGCCCAGACAGGCCCAGGCAGGTCCAACAGGTCCAAGCAAGCCCAGACAAGCCCAGGCAGGTCCAGGCAGGTCCAGGCAGGCCAAGGCAAGTCCAGGCATGCCCAGGCAGGTCCAGACCGGTCTAGGCAAGTCAAAGCAGGCCCAGGCTGGTCCAGAAAGGTCCAGACCGGTCCAGGCAGGTCCAGACAGGTCGTGGGTCAGCACTGACCGCCCTCCTCGCTATCCTCCGGTTATATCGCATCGCAATATCGTAAATATTGGATTGTGACCCGCCCAGGACACTCCTTATGAGGGGCCCGGTCTTAGTGTCCTGGTGCTTGTGGGCCCTCCGACCACCCTGGTGCCTGTGGGCCCTCCAACCACCCTGGTGCTTGTGGGCCCTCCGACCACCCTAGTGCTTGTGGGCCCTCCGACCACCCTGGTGCTTGTGGGCCCTCCGACCACCCTGGTGCTTGTGGGCCCACCGACCACCCTGGTGCTTGTGGGCCCACCGACCACCCTGGTGCTTGTGGGCCCTCCGACCAACCTGATGCTTGTGGGCCCACCGACCACCCTGGTGCCTGTGGGCCCACCGACCACCCTGGTGCCTGTGGGCCCTCCGACCACCCTGGAGCTTGTGGGCTCTCCGACCACCCTGGTGCCTGTGGGCCCACCGACCACCCTGGTGCCTGTGGGCCCTCCGACCACCCTGGTGCCTGTGGGCCCTCCGACCACCCTGGTGCCTGTGGGCACTCCGACCACCCTGGTGCTTGTGGGCCCACCGACCACCCTGGTGCTTGTGGGCCCTCCGACCACCCTGGTGCTTGTGGGCCCTCCGACCACCCTGGTGCTTGTGGGCCCTCCGACCACCCTGGTGCTTGTGGGCCCTCCGACCACCCTGGTGCTTGTGGGCCCACCGACCACCCTGGTGCTTGTGGGCCCACCGACCACCCTGGTGCCTGTGGGCCCTCCGACCACCCTGGTGCTTGTGGGCCCTCCGACCACCCTGGTGCTTGTGGGCCCACCGACCACCCTGGTGCTTGTGGGCCCACCGACCACCCTGGTGCTTGTGGGCCCTCCGACCACCCTGATGCTTGTGGGCCCACCGACCACCCTGGTGCCTGTGGGCCCACCGACCACCCTGGTGCCTGTGGGCCCTCCGACCACCCTGGTGCTTGTGGGCCCTCCGACCACCCTGGTGCCTGTGGGCCCACCGACCACCCTGGTGCCTGTGGGCCCTCCGACCACCCTGGTGCCTGTGGGCCCTCCGACCACCCTGGTGCCTGTGGGCCCTCCGACCACCCTGGTGCTTGTGGGCCCACCGACCACCCTGGTGCTTGTGGGCCCTCCGACCACCCTGGTGCTTGTAGGCCCTCCGACCACCCTGGTGCTTGTGGGCCCTCCGACCACCCTGGTGCTTGTGGGCCCACCGACCACCCTGGTGCTTGTGGGCCCACCGACCACCCTGGTGCTTGTGGGCCCTCCGACCACCCTGGTGCTTGTGGGCCCTCCGACCACCCTGGTGCTTGTGGGCCCACCGACCACCCTGGTGCTTGTGGGCCCTCCGACCACCCTGGTGCTTGTGGGCCCTCCGACCACCCTGGTGCTTGTGGGCCCACCGACCACCCTGGTGCTTGTGGGCCCACCGACCACCCTGGTGCTTGTGGGCCCTCCGACCACCCTGGTGCTTGTGGGCCCTCCGACCACCCTGGTGCTTGTGGGCCCACCGACCACCCTGGTGCCTGTGGGCCCACCGACCACCCTGGTGCCTGTGGGCCCACCGACCACCCTGGTGCCTGTGGGCCCACCGACCACCCTGGTGCTTGTGGGCCCACCGACCACCCTGGTGCTTGTGGGCCCTCCGACCACCCTGGTGCTTGTGGGCCCACCGACCACCCTGGTGCCTGTGGGCCCACCGACCACCCTGGTGCCTGTGGGCCCACCGACCACCCTGGTGCTTGTGGGCCCACCGACCACCCTGGTGCTTGTGGGCCCTCCGACCACCCTGGTGCCTGTGGGCCCTCCGACCACCCTGGTGCTTGTGGGCCCACCGACCACCCTGGTGCTTGTGGGACCACCGACCACCCTGGTGCTTGTGGGCCCACCGACCACCCTGGTGCTTGTGGGCCCACCGACCACCCTGGTGCTTGTGGGCCCACCGACCACCCTGGTGCTTGTGGGACCACCGACCACCCTGGTGCCTGTGGGCCCACCGACTACCCTGGTGCTTGTGGGACCACCGACCACCCTGGTGCTTGTGGGACCACCGACCACCCTGGTGCTTGCGGGACCACCGACCACCCTGGTGCTTGTGGGCCCTCCGACTACCCTGGTGCTTGTGGGACCACCGACCACCCTGGTGCTTGTGGGACCACCGACCACCCTGGTGCTTGTGGGACCACCGACCACCCTGGTGCTTGTGGGACCACCGACCACCCTGGTGCTTGTGGGCCCTCCGACCACCCTGGTGCTTGTGGGCCCTCCGACCACCCTGGTGCTTGTGGGACCACCGACCACCCTGGTGCTTGTGGGCCCTCCGACCACCCTGGTGCTTGTGGGCCCTCCGACCACCCTGGTGCTTGTGGGACCACCGACTACCCTGGTGCTTGTGGGACCACCGACCACCCTGGTGCTTGTGGGCCCACCGACCACCCTGGTGCTTGTGGGCCCACCGACCACCCTGGTGCTTGTGGGACCACCGACCACCCTGGTGCTTGTGGGCCCTCCGACCACCCTGGTGCTTGTGGGCCCTCCGACCACCCTGGTGCTTGTGGGCCCTCCGACCACCCTGGTGCTTGTGGGACCACCGACCACCCTGGTGCCTGTGGGCCCTCCGACCACCCTGGTGCTTGTGGGACCACCGACCACCCTGGTGCTTGTGGGACCACCGACCACCCTGGTGCTTGTGGGCCCTCCGACCACCCTGGTGCTTGTGGGACCACCGACCACCCTGGTGCTTGTGGGCCCTCCGACCACCCTGGTGCTTGTGGGCCCTCCGACCACCCTGGTGCTTGTGGGCCCTCCGACCACCCTGGTGCTTGTGGGCCCTCCGACCACCCTGGTGCTTGTGGGCCCTCCGACCACCCTGGTGCTTGTGGGCCCTCCGACCACCCTGGTGCTTGTGGGCCCTCCGACCACCCTGGTGCTTGTGGGCCCTCCGACCACCCTGGTGCTTGTGGGCCCTCCGACCACCCTGGTGCTTGTGGGCCCTCCGACCACCCTGGTGCTTGTGGGACCACCGACCACCCTGGTGCTTGTGGGCCCTCCGACCACCCTGGTGCTTGTGGGACCACCGACCACCCTGGTGCCTGTGGGCCCTCCGACCACCCTGGTGCTTGTGGGACCACCGACCACCCTGGTGCTTGTGGGACCACCGACCACCCTGGTGCCTGTGGGCCCTCCGACCACCCTGGTGCTTGTGGGCCCTCCGACCACCCTGGTGCTTGTGGGGACCACCGACCACCCTGGTGCTTGTGGGCCCTCCGACCACCCTGGTGCTTGTGGGCCCACCGCTGGTGCCTCCGACCACCCTGGTGCTTGTGGGCCCACCGACCACCCTGGTGCTTGTGGGCCCTCCGACCACCCTGTGTGCTTGTGGGCCCTCCGACCACCCTGGTGCTTGTGGGCCCACCGACCACCCTGGTGCCTGTGGGCCCACCGACCACCCTGGTGCCTGTGGGCCCACCGACCACCCTGGTGCCTGTGGGCCCACCGACCACCCTGGTGCTTGTGGGCCCACCGACCACCCTGGTGCTTGTGGGCCCTCCGACCACCCTGGTGCTTGTGGGCCCACCGACCACCCTGGTGCCTGTGGGCCCACCGACCACCCTGGTGCCTGTGGGCCCACCGACCACCCTGGTGCTTGTGGGCCCACCGACCACCCTGGTGCTTGTGGGCCCTCCGACCACCCTGGTGCCTGTGGGCCCTCCGACCACCCTGGTGCTTGTGGGCCCACCGACCACCCTGGTGCTTGTGGGACCACCGACCACCCTGGTGCTTGTGGGCCCACCGACCACCCTGGTGCTTGTGGGCCCACCGACCACCCTGGTGCTTGTGGGCCCACCGACCACCCTGGTGCTTGTGGGACCACCGACCACCTGGTGCCTGTGGCCCACCGACTACCCTGGTGCTTGTGGGACCACCGACCACCCTGGTGCTTGTGGGACCACCGACCACCCTGGTGCTTGTGGGACCACCGACCACCCTGGTGCTTGTGGGCCCTCCGACTACCCTGGTGCTTGTGTGACCACCGACCACCCTGGTGCTTGTGGGACCACCGACCACCCTGGTGCTTGTGGGACCACCGATCACCCTGGTGCTTGTGGGACCACCGACCACCCTGGTGCTTGTGGGCCCTCCGACCACCCTGGTGCTTGTGGGCCCTCCGACCACCCTGGTGCTTGTGGGACCACCGACCACCCTGGTGCTTGTGGGCCCTCCGACCACCCTGGTGCTTGTGGGCCCTCCGACCACCCTGGTGCTTGTGGGACCACCGACTACCCTGGTGCTTGTGGGACCACCGACCACCCTGGTGCTTGTGGGCCCACCGACCACCCTGGTGCTTGTGGGCCCACCGACCACCCTGGTGCTTGTGGACCACCGACCACCCTGGGTGCTTGTGGGCCCTCCGACCACCCTGGTGCTTGTGGGCCCTCCGACCACCCTGGTGCTTGTGGGCCCTCCAACCACCCTGGTGCTTGTGGGACCACCGACCACCCTGGTGCCTGTGGGCCCTCCGACCACCCTGGTGCTTGTGGGACCACCGACCACCCTGGTGCTTGTGGGACCACCGACCACCCTGGTGCTTGTGGGCCCTCCGACCACCCTGGTGCTTGTGGGACCACCGACCACCCTGGTGCCTGTGGGCCCTCCGACCACCCTGGTGCTTGAGGGCCCTCCGACCACCCTGGTGCTTGTGGGCCCTCCGACCACCCTGGTGCTTGTGGGCCCTCCGACCACCCTGGTGCTTGTGGGCCCTCCGACCACCCTGGTGCTTGTGGGCCCTCCGACCACCCTGGTGCATGTGGGCCCTCCGACCACCCTGGTGCTTGTGGGCCCTCCGACCACCCTGGTGCTTGTGGGCCCTCCGACCACCCTGGTGCTTGTGGGACCACCGACCACCCTGGTGCTTGTGGGCCCTCCGACCACCCTGGTGCTTGTGGGACCACCGACCACCCTGGTGCCTGTGGGCCCTCCGACCCCCTGGTGCTTGTGGGACCACCGACCACCCTAGTGCTTGTGGACCACCGACCACCCTGGTGCTTGTGGGCCCTCCGACCACCCTGGTGCTTGTGGGACCACCGACCACCCTGGTGCCTGTGGGCCCTCCGACCACCCTGGTGCTTGTGGGCCCTCCGACCACCCTGGTGCTTGTGGGCCCTCCGACCACCCTGGTGCTTGTGGGCCCTCCGACCACCCTGGTGCTTGTGGGCCCTCCGACCACCCTGGTGCTTGTGGGACCACCGACCACCCTGGTGCTTGTGGGCCCTCCGACCCCCCTGGTGTTTGTGGGACCACCGACCACCCTGGTGCTTGTGGGACCACCGACCACCCTGGTGCTTGTGGGCCCTCCGACCACCCTGGTGCTTGTGGGCCCTCCGACCACCCTGGTGCTTGTGGGACCACCGACCACCCTGGTGCTTGTGGGCCCTCCGACCCCCCTGGTGTTTGTGGGACCACCGACCACCCTGGTGCTTGTGGGACCACCGACCACCCTGGTGCTTGTGGGCCCACCGACCACCCTGGTGCCTGTGGGCCCTCCGACCACCCTGGTGCTTGTGGGCCCTCCGACCACCCTGGTGCTTGTGGCCCCCGACCACCCTGGTGCTTGTGGGCCCTCCGACCACCCTGGTGCTTGTGGGACCACCGACCACCCTGGTGCTTGTGGGCCCTCCGACCACCCTGGTGCTTGTGGGACCACCGACCACCCTGGTGCTTGTGGGCCCTCCGACCACCCTGGTGCTTGTGGGCCCACCGACCACCCTGGTGCTTGTGGGCCCTCCGACCACCCTGGTGCTTGTGGACCACCGACCACCCTGGTGCTTGTGGGACCACCGACCACCCTGGTGCTTGTGGACCACCGACCACCCTGGTGCTTGTGGGACCACCGACCACCCTGGTGCTTGTGGGCCCACCGACCACCCTGGTGCTTGTGGACCCTCCGACCACCCTGGTGCTTGTGGGCCCACCGACCACCCTGGTGCTTGTGGGACCACCGACCACCCTGGTGCTTGTGGGACCACCGACCACCCTGGTGCTTGTGGGCCCTCCGACCACCCTGGTGCTTGTGGACCCTCCGACCACCCTGGTGCTTGTGGGCCCTCCGACCACCCTGGTGCTTGTGGGCCCCCCGACCACCCTGGTGCTTGTGGGCCCTCCGACCACCCTGGTGCTTGTGGGCCCTCCGACCACCCTGGTGCTTGTGGGACCACCGACCACCCTGGTGCTTGTGGGACCACCGACCACCCTGGTGCTTGTGGGCCCACCGACCACCCTGGTGCCTGTGGGCCCACCGACCACCCTGGTGTTTGTGGGGCCCACCGACCACCCTGGTGCTTGTGGGCCCTCCGACCACCCTGGTGCTTGTGGACCCTCCGACCACCCTGGTGCTTGTGGGCCCTCCGACCACCCTGGTGCTTGTGGGCCCTCCGACCACCCTGGTGCTTGTGGGACCACCGACCACCCTGGTGCTTGTGGCCCTCCGAACCACCCTGGTGCTTTGTGGGCCCTCCGACCACCCTGGTGCTTGTGGACCCACCGACCACCCTGGTGCTTGTGGCCCTCCGACCACCCTGTTGCTTGTGGGCCCTCCGACCACCCTGGTGCTTGTGGACCCTCCGACCACCCTGGTGCTTGTGGACCCTCCGACCACCCGGTGCTTGTGGGCCCTCCGACCACCCTGGTGCTTGTGGCCCACCGACCACCCTGGTGCTTGTGGGCCCACCGACCACCCTGGTGCTTGTGGGCTCTCCGACCACCCTGGTGCTTGTGGACCCTCCGACCACCCTGGTGCTTGTGGACCCTCCGACCACCCTGGTGCTTGTGGGACCTTTCTTGTGTTCCACCAACAGTGCTCCACCAACAGTGCTCCACCAACAATGCTCCACCAACAATGCTCCACCAACAGTGCTCCAGCAACAATGCTCCACCAACAATGCTCCACCAACAATGCTCCACCAACAGTGCTCCACCAACAATGCTCCACCAACAGTGCTCCACCAACAATGCTCCACCAACAACGCTCCACCAACAATGCTCCACCAACAGTGATCCACCAACAATGCTCCACCAACAGTGCTCCACCAACAATGCTCCACCAGCAATGCTCCACCAACAATGCTCCACCAACAGTGATCCACCAACAATGCTCCACCAACA
>NW_025557576.1:0-14212 GCF_020424385.1 Procambarus clarkii
GGAACACAGGATCACAAGTCCAGCGTGCTGTCCGCCCGCCGACCGGCTCCAGGTGTATGTATGGTGCGCGTGTGTGTGGTGTGTGTATGGTGCACGTGTGTGGTGGTGTGTGTATGGTGCGCGTGTGTGGTGGTGTGTGTATGGTGCACGTGTGTGGTGGTGTGTGTATGGTGCGCGTGTGGTGGTGGTGTGTGTATGGTGCGCGTGTATGGTGGTGTGTGTATGGTGCGCGTGTGTGGTGGTGCGCGTGTGTGGTGGTGTATGGTGCGCGTGTGTGGTGGTGTGTGTATGGTGCGCGTGTATGGTGGTGTATGGTGCGCGTGTGTGGTGGTGCGCGTGTGTGGTGGTGTATGGTGCGCGTGTGTGGTGGTGCGCGTGTATGGTGGTGTATGTATGGTGCACGTGTGTGGTGGTGTGTGTATGGTGGGCGTGTATGGTGGTGTGTGTATGGTGCACGTGTATGGTGGTGTGTGTATGGTGCGCGTGTATGGTGGTGTGTGTATGGTGCGCGTGTGTGGTGGTGTGTGTAGTGGTGTATGGTGCGCGTGTATGGTGGTGTTTGTATGGTGCACGTGTGTGGTGGTGTGTGTGGTGGTGTATGGTGCGCGTGTATGGTGGTGTATGTATGGTGCACGTGTGTGGTGGTGTGTGTATGGTGCGCGTGTATGGTGGTGTGTGTATGGTGCGCGTGTGGTGTGTGTATGGTGCGCGTGTATGGTGGTGTGTGTATGGTGCGCGTGTGTGGTGGTGTGTGTATGGTGCGCGTGTGTGGTGGTGTGTGTATGGTGCGCGTGTATGGTGGTGTGTGTATGGTGCGCGTGTGTGGTGGTGTGTGTATGGTGCGCGTGTGTGGTGGTGTGTGTATGGTGCACGTGTGTGGTGGTGTATGTATGGTGCACGTGTGTGGTGGTGTATGGTGCGCGTGTGTGGTGGTGTATGGTGCGCGTGTGTGGTGGTGCGCGTGTGTGGTGGTGTATGGTGCGCGTGTGTGGTGTGTGTATGGTGCCCGTGTATGGTGGTGTGCTCACCTAGTTGTGCTCACCTAGTTGTGTCTGCAGGATCGAGCATTGACTCTTGGATCCCGCCTTTCGAGCATCGGTTGTTTACAGCAATGACTCCTGTCCCATTTCCCTATCATACCTGGTTTTAAAATTCTGAATAGTATTTGCTTCCACAACCTGTTCCTGAAGTGCATTCCATTTTCCCACTACTCTCACGCTAAAAGAAAACTTCCTAACATCTCTGTGACTCATCTGAGTTTCAAGCTTCCATCCATGTCCCCTCATTCTGTTACTATTCCGTGTGAACATTTCGTCTATGTCCACTCTGTCAATCCCTCTGAGTATCTTATACGTTCCTATCATGTCCCCCCTCTTCCTTCTTCTTTCTAGTGTCGTAAGGCACAGTTCCCTCAGGCGCTCTTCATACCCCATCCCTCGTAGCTCTGGGACGAGTCTCGTTGCAAACCTCTGAACCTTTTCCAGTTTCATTATATGCTTCTTCAGATGGGGACTCCATGATGAGGCGGCATACTCTAAGACTGGCCTTACGTAGGCAGTGTAAAGCGCCCTAAATGCCTCCTTACTTAGGTTTCTGAATGATGTTCTAACTTTTGCCAGTGTAGAGTACGCTGCTGTCGTTATCCTATTAATATGTGCCTCAGGAGATAGATTGGGTGTTACGTCCACCCCCAGGTCTCTTTCACGCGTCGTTACAGGTAGGCTGTTCCCCTTCATTGTGTACTGTCCCTTTGGTCTCCTATCTCCTAGTCCCATTTCCATAACTTTACATTTGCTCGTGTTGAATTCTAGTAGCCATTTCTCTGACCATCTCTGCAATCGTGTTCAGGTCCTCTTGGAGGATCCTGCAATCCTCATCTGTCACAACTCTTCTCATCAACTTTGCATCTTCCGCAAACATCGACATGTAGGACTCTACGCCTGTAAACATGTCGTTAACATATACAGAAATAGAATTGGTCCCAGCACCGATCCTTGTGGTAGTGTGTGTGTATGGTGCGTGTGTGGTGGTGCGCGTGTGGTGGGTGTGTGTGGTGGTGTGTATGGTGCGCGTGTGTGGTGGTGTGTGTATGGTGCGCGTGTGTGGTGGTGTGTGTATGGTGCGCGTGTGTGGTGGTGTGTGTATGGTGCGCGTGTGTGGTGGTGTGTGTATGGTGCGCGTGTGTGGTGGTGTGTGTATGGTGCGCGTGTGTGGTGGTGTGTGTATGGTGCGCGTGTGTGGTGGTGTGTGTATGGTGCGCGTGTGTGGTGGTGTGTGTATGGGCGTGTGTGGTGTGTGTATGGTGTGTGTATGGTGCGCGTGTGTGGTGTGTGTATGGTGCGCGTGTGTGGTGGTGTGTGTATGGTGCGCGTGTGTGGTGGTGTGTGTATGGTGCGCGTGTGTGGTGGTGTGTGTATGGTGCGCGTGTGTGGTGGTGTGTGTATGGTGCGCGTGTGTGGTGGTGTGTGTATGGTGCGCGTGTGTGGTGGTGTGTGTATGGTGCGCGTGTGTGGTGGTGTGTGTATGGTGCGCGTGTGTGGTGGTGTATGTATGGTGCGCGTGTATGGTGGTGTATGTATGGTGCGCGTGTGTGGTGGTGTATGTATGGTGCGCGTGTATGGTGGTGTGTGTATGGTGGTGTGTGTATGGTGCGCGTGTGTGGTGGTGTGTGTGTATGGTGCGCGTGTGTGGTGGTGTATGTATGGTGCGCGTGTGTGGTGGTGTATGTATGGTGCGCGTGTGTGGTGGTGTATGTATGGTGCGCGTGTGTGGTGGTGTGTGTATGGTGCGCGTGTGTGGTGGTGTGTGTATGGTGCGCGTGTGTGGTGGTGTATGTATGGTGCGCGTGTGTGTGGTGTGTGTATGGTGGCGTGTGTGGTGGTGTGTGTATGGTGCGCGTGTGTGGTGGTGTGTATGGTGCGCGTGTGTGGTGGTGTGTGTATGGTGCGCGTGTATGGTGGTGTGTGTATGGTGGCGTGTGTGGTGGTGTATGTATGGTGCGCGTGTGTGGTGGTGTATGTATGGTGCGCGTGTGTGGTGTGTATGTGTGTGTGCGCGTGTGTGGTGGTGTGTGTATGGTGCGCGTGTGTGGTGGTGTGTGTATGGTGCGCGTGTGTGGTGGTGTGTGTATGGTGCGCGTGTGTGGTGGTGTATGTATGGTGCGCGTGTGTGGTGGTGTATGTATGGTGCGCGTGTGTGGTGGTGTATGTATGGTGCGCGTGTGTGGTGGTGTATGTATGGTGCGCGTGTGTGGTGGTGTGTATGGTGCGCGTGTGTGGTGGTGTGTGTATGGTGCGCGTGTGTGGTGTGTGTATGGTGCGCGTGTGTGGTGGTGTGTGTATGGTGCGTGTGTGTGGTGGTGTGTGTATGGTGCGCGTGTATGGTGGTGTGTGTATGGTGCGCGTGTGGTGGTGGTGTGTGTATGGTGCGCGTGTGTGGTGGTGTGTATGGTGCGCGTGTGTGGTGGTGTGTGTATGGTGCGCGTGTGTGGTGGTGTGTGTATGGTGCGCGTGTGTGGTGGTGTGTGTATGCGCGTGTGTGGTGTGTGGTGGTGTGTGTATGGTGCGCGTGTATGGTGGTGTGTGTATGGTGCGCGTGTGTGGTGGTGTGTGTATGGTGCGCGTGTGCGCGTGTGGTGGTGTGTATGGTGCGCGTGTGTGGTGGTGTGTGTATGGTGCGCGTGTGTGGTGGTGTGTGTATGGTGCGCGTGTATGGTGGTGTGTGTATGGTGCGCGTGTGGTGTGTGTATGGTGCGCGTGTGTGGTGGTGTGTGTATGGTGCGCGTGTATGGTGGTGTGTGTATGGTGCGCGTGTGTGGTGGTGTGTGTATGGTGCGCGTGTATGGTGGTGTGTGTGGTGCACGTGTATGGTGGTGTATGTATGGTGCGCGTGTGTGGTGGTGTATGTATGGTGCGTGTGTGTGGTGGTGTATGTATGGTGCACGTGTGTGGTGGTGTATGGTGCACGTGTGTGGTGGTGAATGGTGCGCGTGTGTGGTGGTGAATGGTGCGCGTGTGTGGTGGTGTATGGTGCGCGTGTATGGTGGTGTATGGTGCGCGTGTGTGGTGGTGTATGGTGCGCGTGTGTGGTGGTGTATGGTGCGCGTGTGTGGTGGTGTATGGTGCGCGTGTGTGGTGGTGTATGGTGCGCGTGTGTGGTGGTGTATGGTGCGCGTGTGTGGTGGTGTATGGTGCGCGTGTGTGGTGGTGTATGGTGCGCGTGTGTGGTAGTGTATGGTGCGCGTGTGTGGTGGTGTATGGTGCGCGTGTGTGCCCTGTGCCCTGGATACACCTATTAGTGTCGGGTATATATTGTTTTGATTTGAGTATTGAGTGTTGCCTTGCCAGTGTTTCCCGGGTGTAGTTATGTTACCCTCTATCAGCACCTGTGTGTGTACCCTGATGCCTGTCTGTGTATTACACTGCTGCTTGTATACTCACCTCGCTGTACACACCTAGTTGTGCTTGCGGGGGTTGAGCTCTGGCTCTTTGGTTCCGCCTCTCAACTGTCAATCAACTGGTGTACAGGTTCCTGAGCCTATTAGGCTCTATCATATCAACACTTGAAACTGTGTATGGAGTCAGCCTCCACCACATCACTGCCTAATGCATTCCACCTGTTAACTACTCTGACACTGAAAAAGTTCTTTCTAACGTCCCTGTGGCTCATGTGGGTACTCAGTCTCCACCTGTGTCCCCTTGTTCGTGTTCCCTCCAGACCTGGAGGGAACACAGTCCTGGAGGGAACACTGACCTGGAGGGAACACTGTCCTGGAGGGAACACAGTGCTGGAGGGAACACTGACCTGGAGGGAACACTGTCCTGGAGGGAACACTGTCCTGGAGGGAACACAGTCCTGGAGGGAACACTGACCTGGAGGGAACACTGTCCTGGAGGGAACACAGTCCTGGAGGGAACACAGTGCTGGAGGGAACACTGTCCTGGAGGGAACACTGTCCTGGAGGGAACACAGTCCTGGAGGGAACACTGTCCTGGAGGGAACACTGTGCTGGAGGGAACACTGTCCTGGAGGGAACACTGTCCTGGAGGGAACACAGTGCTGGAGGGAACACTGTCCTGGAGGGAACACTGTCCTGGAGGGAACACAGTCCTGGAGGGAACACTGTCCTGGAGGGAACACTGTCCTGGAGGGAACACTGTCCTGGAGGGAACACTGTCCTGGAACACTGTCCTGGAGGGAACACTGTCCTGGAGGGAACACTGTCCTGGAGGGAACACTGACCTGGAGGGAACACTGTCCTGGAGGGAACACTGTCCTGGAGGGAACACTGTCCTGGAGGGAACACTGTCCTGGAGGGAACACTGTCCTGGAGGGAACACTGTCCTGGAGGGAACACTGTCCTGGAGGGAACACTGTCCTGGAGGGAACACTGTCCTGGAGGGAACACTGTCCTGGAGGGAACACTGTCCTGGAGGGAACACTGTCCTGGAGGGAACACTGTCCTGGAGGGAACACTGTCCTGGAGGGAACACTGTCCTGGAGGGAACACTGTCCTGGAGGGAACACTGTCCTGGAGGGAACACTGTCCTGGAGGGAACACTGTCCTGGAGTGGAACACTGTCCTGGAGGGACACAGTCCTGGAGGGAACACAGTGCTGGAGGGACACTGTGCTGGAGGGAACACTGTGCTGGAGGGAACACAGTCCTGGGGAACACAGTCCTGGAGGGAACACTGTCCTGGAGGGAACACTGTCCTGGAGGGAACACTGTCCTGGAGGGAACACTGTCCTGGAGGGAACACGTGCTGGAGGAACACTGTCCGGAGGGAACACAGTCCTGGAGGGAACACTGTCCTGGAGGGAACACTGTCCTGGAGGGAACACTGTCCTGGAGGGAACACAGTCCTGGAGGGAACACAGTCCTAGAGGGACCACTGACCTGGAGGGAACACTGTGCTGGAGGGAACACAGTCCTGGAGGGAACACAGTGCTGGAGGGAACACTGTCCTGGAGGGAACACTGTCCTGGAGGGAACACTGTCCTGGAGGGAACACAGTCCTGGAAACACTGTCCTGGAGGGAACACTGTCCTGGAGGAACACTGTCCTTGGGGAACACTGTGCTGGAGGGAACACTGTGCTGGAGGGAACACTGTCCTGGAGGGAACACGGTGCTGGAGGGAACACTGTCCTGGGGAACACTGTCCTGGAGGGAACACTGTCCTGGAGGGAACACAGTCCTGGAGGGAACACAGTCCTGGAACACTGACCTGGAGGGAACACTGTCCTGGAGGGAACACAGTCCTGGAGGGAACACTGACCTGGAGGGAACACTGTCCTGGAGGGAACACTGTCCTGGAGGGAACACTGTCCTGGAGGGAACACAGTCCTGGAGGAACACTGTCCTGGAGGGAACACTGTCCTGGAGGGAACACTGTCCTGGAGGGAACACTGTCCTGGAGGGAACACTGTCCTGGAGGGAACACTGTCCTGGACTGTCCTGGAACACTGTCCTGGAGGGAACACTGTCCTGGAGGAACACTGTCCTGGAGGGAACACTGTCCTGGAGGGAACACAGTCCTGGAGGGAACACAGTGCTGGAGGGAACACTGTGCTGGAGGGAACTGTGCTGGAGGGAACACAGTCCTGGAGGAACACTGTCCTGGAGGGAACACTGTCCTGGAGGGAACACTGTCCTGGAGGGAACACTGGAGGGAACACAGTCCTGGAGGGAACTGTCCGGAGGAACACTGTCCTGGAGGGAACACTGTCCTGGAGGGAACACTGTCCTGGAGGGAACACTGTCCTGGAGGGAACACAGTGCTGGAGGGAACACTGTCCTGGAGGGAACACTGTCCTGGAGGGAACACTGTCCTGGAGGGAACACTGTCCTGGAACACTGTCCTGGGGAACACTGTCCTGGAGGGAACACTGTCCTGGAGGGAACACTGTGCTGGAGGGAACACTGTCCTGGAGGGAACACAGTGCTGGAGGGAACACTGTCCTGGAGGGAACACTGTCCTGGAGGGAACACTGTCCTGGAGGGAACACTGTCCTGGAGGGAACACTGTGCTGGAGGGAACACTGTCCTGGAGGGAACACTGTCCTGGAGGGAACACTGTGCTGGAGGGAACACTGTGCTGGAGGGAACACTGTGCTGGAGGGAACACTGTCCTGGAGGGAACACTGTGCTGGAGGGAACACTGTCCTGGAACACAGTGCTGGAACACTGTCCTGGAGGGAACACTGTCCTGGAGGGAACACTGTCCTGGAGGGAACACTGTGCTGGAGGGAACACTGTGCTGGAGGAACACAGTCCTGGAGGGAACACAGTCCTGGAGGGAACACTGTCCTGGAGGGAACACTGTCCTGGAGGGAACACAGTGCTGGAGGGAACACAGTCCTGGAGGGAACACAGTGCTGGAGGGAACACTGTCCTGGAGGGAACACTGTCCTGGAGGGAACACTGTCCTGGAGGGAACACTGTCCTGGAGGGAACACTGTCCTGGAGGGACACTGTCCTGGAGGGAACACAGTGCTGGAGGGAACACTGTGCTGGAGGGAACACTGTCCTGGAGGGAACACTGTCCTGGAGGGAACACTGTCCTGGAGGGAACACAGTGCTGGAGGGAACACAGTCCTGGAGGGAACACAGTCCTGGAGGGAACACTGTCCTGGAGGGAACACTGTCCTGGAGGGAACACTGTCCTGGAGGGAACACTGTCCTGGAGGGAACACTGTCCTGGAGGGAACAGTCCTGGAGGGAACACAGTGGAGGGAACACTGTCCTGGAGGGAACACTGTCCTGGAGGGAACACTGTCCTGGAGGGAACACTGTCCTGGAGGGAACACTGTCCTGGAGGGAACACTGTCCTGGAGGGAACACTGTCCTGGAGGGAACACTGTCCTGGAGGGAACACTGTCCTGGAGGAACACAGTCCTGGAGGAACACTGTCCTGGAGGGAACACTGTCCTGGAGAGAACACTGGAGGGAACACAGTGCTGGAGGGAACACAGTGCTGGAGGGAACACAGTGCTGGAGGGAACACTGTCCTGGAGGAACACTGTCCTGGACACAGTGCTGGAGGGAACACAGTGCTGGAGGGAACACAGTGCTGGAGGGAACACAGTCCTGGAGGGAACACTGTGCTGGAGAGAACACTGTCCTGGAGGGAACACAGTCCTGGAGGGAACACTGTCCTGAACACTGTCCTGGAGGGAACACTGTCCTGGAGGGAACACAGTGCTGGAGGGAACACAGTGCTGGAGGGAACACAGTGCTGGAGGGAACACAGTCCTGGAGGGAACACTGTCCTGGAGGGAACACTGTCCTGGAGGGAACACAGTGCTGGAGGGAACACAGTCCTGGAGGGAACACAGTCCTGAGGGAACACTGTCCTGAGGGAACACTGTCCTGGAGGGAACACTGTCCTGGAGGGAACACTGTCCTGGAGGGAACACTGTCCTGGAGGGAACACTGTCCTGGAGGGAACACTGTCCTGGAGGGAACACAGTCCTGGAGGGAACACTGTCCTGGAGGGAACACTGTCCTGGAGGGAACACTGTCCTGGAGGGAACACAGTCCTGGAGGGAACACTGGAGGGAACACAGTCCTGGAGGAACACTGTCCTGGAGGGAACACTGTCCTGGAGGGAACACAGTCCTGGAGGGAACACTGTCCTGGAGGGAACACTGTCCTGGAGGAACACTGTCCTGGAGAGAACACTGTCCTGGAGGGAACACAGTCCTGGAGGGAACACACCTGTGCTGGAGAGGAACACTGTCCTGGAGGGAACACTGTCCTGGAGGGAACACTGTCCTGGAGGGAACACTGTCCTGGAGGGAACACAGTGTCCTGGAGGGAACACTGGAGTGAAACAGTCCTGGAGGGAACACTGTCCTGGAGAGAACACTGTCCTGAGGAAACACTGTCCTGGAGGGAACACTGTCCTGGAGGGAACACTGTCCTGGAGGGAACACTGTCCTGGAGGGAACACTGTCCTGGAGGGAACACTGTCCTGGAGGGAACACTGTCCTGGAGGGACACAGTGCTGGAGGGAACACAGTCCTGGAGGGAACACAGTCCTGGAGGGAACACTGTCCTGGAGAGAACACTGTCCTGGAGGAACACTGTCCTGGAGGGAACACTGTCCTGTCCTGGAGGGAACACTGTCCTGGAGGGAACACTGTCCTGGAGGGAACACTGTCCTGGAGGGAACACTGTCCTGGAGGGAACACTGTCCTGGAGGGAACACTGTCCTGGAGGGAACACTGTCCTGGAGGGAACACTGTCCTGGAGGGAACACTGTCCTGGAGAGAACACTGTCCTGGAGAGAACACTGTCCTGGAGGAACACTGTCCTGGAGGGAACACTGTCCTGGAGAGAACACTGTCCTGGAGGGAACACTGTCCTGGAGGGAACACTGTCCTGGAGGGAACACTGTCCTGGAGGGAACACTGTCCTGGAGAGAACACTGTCCTGGAGAGAACACTGTCCTGGAGGGAACACTGTCCTGGACCTGTCCTGAGGAACACTGTCCTGGAGGGAACACTGTCCTGGAGGGAACACTGTCCTGGAGGGAGGGACACTGTCCTGGAGGAACACTGTCCTGGAGGGAACACTGTCCTGGAGAGGACACTGTCCTGGAGGGAACACTGTCCTGGAGGGAACACTGTCCTGGGGGAACACTGTCCTGGAGGGAACACTGTCCTGGGGAACACTGTCCTGGAGGGAACACTGTCCTGGAGGGAACACTGTCCTGGAGGGAACACTGTCCTGGAGGGAACACTGTGCTGGAGGGAGGGAACACTGTCCTGGACTGTCCTGGGGAACACTGTCCTGGAGGGAACACTGTCCTGGAGGGAACACTGTCCTGGAGGGAACACTGTCCTGGAGGGAACACTGTCCTGGAGGGAACACTGTCCTGGAGGGAACACTGTCCTGGAGGGAACACTGTGTCTGGAGGAACACTGTCCTGGAGGGAACACTGTCCTGGAGGGAACACTGTCCTGGAGGGAACACTGTGGAGGGACACTGGGGGGAACACAGTCCTGGAGGGAACACTGTCCTGAGGGAGGGAACACAGTCCTGGAGGGAACACTGTCCTGGAGGGAACACTGTGCTGGAGGGAACACTGTGCTGGAGGGAACACTGTGCTGGAGGGAACACTGTGCTGGAGGGAACACTGTCCTGGAGGAACACAGTCCTGGAGGGAACACTGTCCTGGAGGGAACACTGTCCTGGAGGGAACACTGTCCTGGAGGGAACACTGTCCTTGAGGAACACTGTCCTGGAGGGAACACAGTCCTGGAGGGAACACTGTGCTGGAGGGAACACTGTCCTGGAGGGAACACTGTCCTGGAGGGAACACTGTCCTGGAGGAACACTGTCGTGGAGGGAACACTGTCCTTGAGGGAACACTGTGCTGGAGGGAACACTGTCCTGGAGGGAACACTGTCCTGGAGGGAACACTGTGCTGGAGGGAACACAGTCCTGGAGGGAACACAGTCCTGGAGGGAACACTGTCCTGGAGGGAACACAGTCTTGGAGGGAACACTGTCCTGGATGGAACACTGTCCTGGAGGAACACTGTGCTGGAGGGAACACTGTCCTGGAGGGAACACAAGTCCTGGAGGGAACACTGTCCTGGAGGGAACACTGTCCTGGGAGGGAACACTGTGCTGGAGGGAACACTGTCCTGGAGGGAACACAGTCCTGGAGGGAACACTGTCCTGGAGGGAACACAGTCCTGGAGGGAACACTGTGCTGGAGGGAACACTGTCCTGGAGGGAACACTGTGCTGGAGGGAACACTGTCCTGGAGGAACACAGTCCTGGAGGGAACACTGTGCTGGAGGGAACACTGTCCTGAAGGAACACTGTGCTGGAGGGAACACTGTCCTGGAGGGAACACTGTCCTGGAGGGAACACTGTGCTGGAGGGAACACTGTCCTGGAGGGAACACAGTCCTGGAGGGAACACTGTCCTGGAGGGAACACTGTCCTGGAGGGAACACTGTCATGGAGGGAACACTGTCCTGGAGGGAACACTGTCCTGGAGGGAACATTGTGCTGGAGGGAACACTGTGCTGGAGGAACACTGTGCTGGAGGGAACACTGTGCTGGAGGGAACACTGTCCTGGAGGGAACACAGTCCTGGAGGGAACACTGTCCTGGAGGGAACACTGTCCTGGAGGAACACTGTCCTGAGGGAACACTGTCCTGGAGGGAACACTGTCCTGGAGGGAACGCAGTCCTGGAGGGAACACTGTGCTGGAGGGAACACTGTCCTGGAGGAACACTGTCCTGGAGGGAACACTGTCCTGGAGGGAACACTGTCCTGGAGGGAACACAAACTACTATAAAAGGCTGTATGAAAAATAAGATGGTCAGGGAACCATTAAAGTCTCCTAACGATCACTAAGACTTGGGCTCGGCAATGGATTTCTTAATCACCAGATGATAGTTACCCGGTTGACAGCGGACCAGTACAGCCGTGTGGGGGCGCTCTCCTCCACCAATAAGAACCCCGGGTTACTCCCCCACGGGATGCGCCCTCCTCCACCAATAAGAACCCCGGTTACTCCCCCACGGGATGGCGCCCTCCTCCACCAATAAGAACCCCGGTTACTCCCCCACGGGATGAAGGTTTATAGTTTTCAATTAAACTCCAAGCTAACTTTTCCTCGTCTTTCCGAGTGACTTGAAGATTTGACTTTTGTTTATGAGTGTCTTGCTGGATGGGGCGACGTCACGCACGCACGCACGCACGCACGCACGCTCGCACGCACGCACGCACACAACACGCACACGCACACGCACACACCTTAGATGTCTTCACCTTAGAACAAGGAGAAATTCCAGAGGTAAGTGAGGGAATATCTACCCATGAACCACTGGAAGAGTTTGAGATTACCAGCGGGGAAGTAAGGAAGTGTTTCTAGAGTTGGACGTGACGAAGGCTATAGGCCCAGATGGAATCTCCCCCTTGGGTTCTAAAGGAAGGAGCAAGAGAACTGAGCCTACCACTCTCCATAGTGTATAACAAATCACTGGCAACAGGGGAACTGCCAGATATTTGGAGAGCAGCTAACGTAGTCCCGATATACAAGAAAGGGATAGACAGGAGGCACTGAACTACAGGCCAGTGTCCCTAACCTGCATACCATGCAAGCTGATGGAGAAGATTGTTGCGAAAAAACTAGTGGAGCACCTGGAGCGAAGGAACTTTGTAACACAGCATCAATATGGGTTCAGGGATGGCAGGTCCTGCCTCACAGAGTTACTTGAATTCTACGATCAGGCAACAAAAATAAGGCAAGAAAGAGAAGGGTGGGCAGACTGCATATTTTTGGATTGTCAGGAAACCTTTGATACAGTGCCACACAAGAGGCTAGTGCGAAAGTTGGAGATGTAGGCTGGAGTGAAAGGGAAGGTACTCCGGTGGATGGAGGAGTACCTAAGCAACAGGAGACAACGAGTCTGTGTGAGGGCTGAGGTCTCAGATTGGCGAGACGTTACAAGTGGAGTCCCGCAGGGGTCCGTCCTTGGATCTATACTGTTTCTGGTATATGTAAATGATCTCCCAGAGGGTATAGATTCGTTCCTCTCAATGTTTGCCGACGATGCAAAAATTATGAGGAGGATTGAAACAGAGGATGATAGTAGGAGGCTACAAGATGACCTAGATAGACTGAGTGAATGGTCCACAAATGGCTGTTGAAGTTCAACCCGAGTAAATGCAAAGTAATGAAACTAGGCAGTGGAAACAGGAGGCCAGACACAGGATACAGAATAGGAGATGAAGTACTTAATGAACAGACAGAGAGAAAGATCTAGGAGTTGATATCACACCAAACCTGTCTCCTGAAGCCCACATAAAGAGAATAACGTCTGCGGCATATGCGAGGCTGGCTACATCAGAACGGCGTTCAGGAACCTGTGTAAGGAATCAATCAGAATCTTGTACACCACATATGTAAGACCAATCCTGGAGTATGCGGCCCCAGCATGGAGCCCGTACCTTGTCAAGCACAAGACGAAGCTGGAAAAAGTCCAAAGGTATGCTACTAGACTAGTCCCAGAACTAAGAGGCATGAGTTATGAGGAAAGGCTGCGGGAAATGCACCTTACGACACTGGAAGACAGAAGAGTATGGGGGGACATGATCACAACCTACAAAATCCTCAGGGGAATCGACCGGGTAAACAAGGATGAACTATTCAACACTGGTGGGACGCGAACAAGGGGACACAGGTGGAAGCTGAGTACCCAAATGAGCCACAGAGACATTAGAAAGAAATTTTTCAGTGTCAGAGTAGTTAGTAAATGGAATGCATTAGGAGTGATGTGGTGGAGGCTGACTCCATACACAGTTTCAAGTGTAGATATGATAGAGCCCAGTAGGCTCAGGAACCTGTACACCAGTTGATTGACGGTTGAGAGGCGGACCAAAGAGCCAGAGCTCAACCCCCGCAAGCACAACTAGGTGAGAATACACACAGACGTGACCAACGGTGCCCTGTGAGTGTACAGAGCGAGGGGGGGCGAGAGTACAGTGAAGGGTTACTGAGATCTGCACAGTGCAAAGTAAAGTGACAATACTGGGTGAATGAGAAATTGGAAAGTCAAGACTTTGAAGACGAAACACACTCTGCTTAAAGGTAGTCTAGCAGTGAGTGACACGGGAAGAGTAACTAGGTGGAGGAGCAGCATGGAGTTAACTAGGTGGGGAGCAGCATGGAGTAACTAGGTGGAGGAGCAGCATGGAGTAACTAGGTGGGAGTAGCAGCATAGAGTAACTAGGTGGAGGAGCAGCATGGAGTAACTAGGGTGGAGGAGCAGCATAGAGTAACTAGGTGGAGGACACATAGCAGCATGGAGTAACTAGGTGGAGGAGCAGCATACAGTAACTAGGTGGAGGAGCAGCATAGAGTCACTAGGTGGAGGAGCAGCATGGAGGAACTAGTGGAGGAGCGCATAGAGTAACTAGGTGGAGGAGCAGCATGGAAGAACTATGTGGAGAGCAGCATGGAGTAACTAGGTGGAGGAGCAGCATGGAGGAACTAGTGGAGGAGCAGCATGGAGTAACTAGTGGAGGAGCAGCATGGAGTACTAGGTGGAGGAGCAGCATGGAGTAACTAGGTGGAGGAGCAGCATGGAGTAACTAGGTTGAGGAGCGCATGGAGTAACTAGTGGAGGAGCAGCATGGAGTAACTAGGTGGAGGAGCAGCATAGAGTAACTAGATGGAGGAGCA
>NW_025557578.1:0-62079 GCF_020424385.1 Procambarus clarkii
CTCTCCCCCCACACACCTCACTGTTTCTCTCGCCCCTCCCCACACCCTCACTGTTGCGCTCTCCCCTTGTTGCTCTCCCACCCAACCCTCAATGTTGCTTCCCCCCCACACCCTCTGTTGGGCTTCCCCCCGTGTCTGTCCCACCCCTGCTGTCCTTCTTTACGTCTCCGGTTCCCCCCCCCACAAACCCCCACGTGGCTCCCCCCCCCCCTCTCCCCTCGCCCTCCTCCACAACCCTCACTGTTGCTCTCGCCCCCACACCCTCACTGTTGTTCTCTCCCCCACAACCCTCACTGTTGCTGCTCCCTCCCCCCCACAAGCCTCACTGTTGTCTCCTCCCTCTCACCCGTTTGGTTGCCCCCCACCACCCCACTTGTGTTTCCCCCCCCTCACCCCTCCCAGTTGCGTCTCCTCCTCCCCACACCTCACTGGCTCCCCCCCCACACCCTCACTGGCTTGCTCTCCACCTGACACCCCCCACACACCCCACTGCCCTCACTGTGGCGCCCCCCCCACCCTCAACTGTTGCTCTCCCCCCCACACCCCACTGTTCTCTCCCCCCACACACCCTTACTGTTGCTGCCTCCCACCCCCCACCCCACACCCTCACTGGTTGGCTCCGCCCTCCCCCCCCCCACACCCTCCACTGTTGCTCTCGCCCACCCCCCCCACACCCCCACCTGGTTGCTCTCCCCCCCCCACACCCTCACTGTTGCTCTCCCCCCCCCACACCCTCACTGTTGCTCTCCCCCCCACACACCCTCACACTGTTGCTCTCCCACCCACACAACCTTTACTGTTGCTCTCCCCCCACACCCTCACTGTTGCTCTCCCCCCCCACCCTCACTGTTGCTCTCTCCCCCCCCCACACCCTCACTGTTGCTTTCCCCCACACCCTCACTGTTGCTCTCCCCCCACACCCCTCACTGTTGCTCTCCCCCCCCCCACACCCCTCACTGTTGCTCTCCCCCCCACACACCCTCACTGTTGCTCTCTCCTCCACACCCTCACTGTTGCTCTCGCCCCCACACCCTCACTGTTGTTCTCACCCCCCACACCCTCACTGTTGCTCTCCCCCCCCCCCCACACCTCACTGTTGCTCTCTCCCCCCCCACACCCTCACTGTTGCTCTCCCCCCCACACCCTCACTGTTTGCTCTCCCCCCCACACCCTCACTGTTGTTCTCCCCACACACCCTTACTGTTGCTCTCCCCCCACACCCTCACTGTTGCTCTCCCCCCCCCCACCCTCACTGTTGCTCTCCCCCCCCCCACACCCTCACTGTTGCTCTCCCCCCCACACCCTCACTGTTGCTCTCCCCCCCCACACCCTCACTGTTGCTCTCGCCCACACACCCTCACTGTTGCTCTCCCCCACACACCCTTACTGTTGCTCTCTCCCCCCCTCACCCCTCACTGTTGCTCTCCCCCCCCCACCCTCACTGTTGCTCTCCCCCCCCACACCCTCACTGTTGCTTTCCCCCACACCCTCACTGTTGCTCTCCCCACTACACCCTCACTGTTGCTCTCCCCCCCCATACCCTCACTGTTGCTTTCCCCACACACCCTCACTGTTGCTCTCCCCCCCACACCCTCACTGTTGCTCTCATCCCCCACCCTCACTGTTGCTCTCAGTAGTAGGGTTGACACGCCACAGGCCCTTTTTTTTTCTGGGGAAAAAAAGGGCCTGTGGCGTGTCATGGTTTTCAGGTCCAAAGGGGAAAAAAAAAGGGCCTGTGGCGTGTCATGGTTTTCAGGTCCAAAGGGGAAAAAAAAAGGGCCTGTGGCGTGTCATGGTTTTCAGGTCCAAAGGGGAAAAAAGGGCCTGTGGCGTGTCATGGTTTTCAGGTCCAAAGGGGAAAAAAGGGCCTGTAGCGTGTCAGGGTTTTCAGGTAAATTTAGAAAATCGTGTGTAGCGCTTGGGGGTTTTCAGGTAAATTTTGTCAGTCGCAGATTTTAGAAGTAAGGATTTCTTATAAGAAAAATAATTTCCGAGACTTAGAAGTTTGTTAAAGCCTTATGGGAGAAATTCAAATAACGTGTGTAGCACTTTAGGGCTTCCAGGAGAACTCTACGGACATATTTTACATGTTTTCAACTTACAAAATCGTCTATGTAAGCCTTAGTTATTCATATAAATTTAGAAAATCACCTGTGTAAGTCATTGTTTTCAGGGTTTCGTACATCACACCCCCCTCCCTCCCCCCTTACCTCGCAATCTGTCGCCTCACCTGTGTTTACTTTGCGCCCAGCCAGCCAGTCGGCTCTTAATCTTATCTTATCTTCATAATATCTGGACCGTCCCTCCTCTCTCTCTCTCTCCTTTCATTCAGTTCAACTATTTTCCAACATCGTATGTTTGCTCCTTTTCATTAAGCAAGTCAGTATGTTTGCTCCTTTTCATTAAGCAAGTCAGTTTTACACAAATAAATCATGTTAGTAAGCAAGTTCTAGCTCACGTTCCCCACCTTAGTCCCCTGTCGTATAAAGAATACTATCATTCCAATCCCTCTAAAATTTAAAAATAATCATATTTCAAATGTAGTTCAATACAGTAATTTAGTTACCAAGCTCCAGCTCTTGTCCTCCGCCTTAGCTCTCTCTCGTATCTTCGTTAGTATCAGTCCAATTTCCCTGAAATTTCTACCCTCTGTATTTCAGACATAGTTTAGTAAATGCAAACAATTATCAAACTCTAGCTCTTGTCCCCAGCTTAGTTCATTTGTACAAAATCATTAGTAACAGTCCAAATTCCCTGAAATTTTTAGCCTCTGTATTTCAGACATAGTTTAATAAGATCAAAACAGTTATCAAGCTCCAGCTCTTGTCCTCCGCCTTAGTCTCATTTGTACAAAATCGTTAGTAACAGTCCAATTCCCTGAAATTTTTACCCTCTGTATTTCAGACACCGTAAATAAAATCAAGTCAGTTATCGAGCTCCAGCTCTCGTCCCCGCCTTAGTTCTCCTTCGTATCTTTGTAAATAACCCATCAATTTCCCTAAAATTAAAAAAAGCAGACATACTTCAAAGTTAGTAAATAAATCAAGTCAGTTATCGAGCTCCAGCTCTCGTCCCCCACCCTCGTCCACCCTCAAGTCTTTGTAAATAAACCATCAATTTCCCTGAAATTTTTTACCCTCTGTATTTCAGACATAGTAAATATGAAGTAGACAATTATAAAACTAGCTCTTGTCCTCTGTCCAAGCTCACTTTTGTAAAATCATTACTCTCAGTCCAAATCACCCAACTACATTTTCAGACATAGTAAATAAAAACCAGTTCAGTTATCAAGTTTCAACTCTTGTGCCCCAGCTTAGTTCATTTGTGCAAGTTCTTTATTTTCCAACTAAATCACCCTGAGATTTAAGATCACCTTATTTTCTAACGTAGTAAAATTAATCTGGACATTAGCAAAGCTCCATTTCCTCAGCCTTAGATCATCAGACATAAATATATTCGATCAAGTCCCTCTCCAGCCTATCTGTTTATCTGAGTAATTACTTTACCCTTCTCATCCCCAACGTATCAATCCCCAACGTATCAAAACCTTCAATAATCATACTGTATTTGCATATTTTCTCTATATTCAGCTGTGTTCTTCACATTTGTCCATGTTTTCTGTGTTCATTCCATGTTCTACAAATGTTCACAGTCCCATTCAGTTCATATTTTCACAAGTATCTCCATTTTTTCTGTAATCTTTCTCTTAGTCTCATTACTTTCTCTACAAATTCTAGTCATATTTTCTATGTTTTCATATTCATCACATGTTCTCTTTACAACTTTTATACTCAATATTCATGCTAACTTCCATATTTTGTGTTCTTTGTCAATATTCATGTTCCTCTACAAGTTCATGTTCCTCACAAGATCACTTCGTTTTTTTCACCTTCACTTACATGTTTTCTACATTCTTTGTCATATTCTCCATGTTCTTCACAAGTCCATTGTTCATTCTTTGTAATCCCTATTCTCCTTATCATGTTTTCATGTTCTCTGTAAGTTCATATTCCCAGCATGTTCACTGTATTCATCAACTTTTCTTACATGTGTTCTTTGCCATGTTCCCCATATGTTCTCTGGGTTTTCCCCTTACATGTTATTTAACGTTCCTTAACTAAAAAAATCTTTCGCCAATCAACTAAAACATAGTCACTTTCGTCATTTCTCAACTAAACCTATTATCCAGTCAACTAAAAATAGTCAGAAATAGCCTCGTTCAACACTGTTCTTAACTAAAACAACCTTTCTCTTAGCTAAAAATTGTCAAAGGAAACTTTTTCAGCACTTTCTTAACAGGCGCTATGTTTCATCAAGAAAAATTGTCAAAGGAAACTTTCCAAAACTGTTCATAACTAGCTTTTATCCATCGTCAATCAACTAAAAATAATAACTTTCATCATTTCTTAACTAAACATATTCCCCATTCATCAGAAAATAACCGTGTTCATCATGTTTCATTGTCATTTCTTAACTAAAATTATCTGCCAATCATCAGAAAAAGTCATGTTCATCATGTTTTGTCTTTTTGCTTAACTAAAATTATCCATCAATCAGCAGAAAAAGTCATATTCATCATTTCGTAACAGCCATTATTTTTTGTCAAGTAAGAAAATATAGTCAAAGATATCTATCATCGTCGTTCTTAACTGACATTTATACTTTGTGGAGCACTAAAAATAGTCAAATGTAACTTTTTCAACACTTTCGTAACTAAAATTATATGTCGCTAAGTAAGAAAAATAGTCAAATGTAACTTTTTCAGCACTTTCGTAACTAAAATTATATGTCGCTAAGTAAGAAAAATAGTCAAAGGTGCTCTCCGTTACACCAAAGTTACTCTTCGAGAAATCAAAGACACTCTTCAATACATCAAGGACTTACTCAAAGACACCAAAGTTACACTCTAAGACATCCTTCGAGACGTCAAAGACTTCCTTAAGACTTCAATGGGACTCTTCCATTCATCAAAGTTATTCTCTAAGCCCTCAAAGTTATTCCAAGACAACAAAAGTTATTCTCAGAACAATCAAAAGTTATTCCAAGACAACAAAAGTCATTCTCAGAGCTATCAAAATTATTCTCGGAGTCATCAAAAGGTATTCTCTAACTCACTTTGGTCATTAAAGTTAATTTCTATGTTATAAAAGTTTGTCTCAGAGACATCTAAAGTTAATCTTAGAGTTATCAAATGTAATCTCTAACTCTCTTTTGTTCATCAAAGTTGATCTCAGAGTTAACAAAGGTAATCTCTAACTCACTCTCGTTCATCAAAGTTGTTTCAAAGACATCAAAGTTATTCAAAGAGCTAACAAAAGTTATTCTCAGAGTCACCTTCGTTCTTCAGAGAAACTTTCCAAAACATCTTTATTCATCAAAGTTATTCTCAGAGGCATAAAAGTCATTCTCAGAGCTATCAAACTTGTTCTCAAAGTCATCAAACTTATTCACACAGTCATCAAAGTTAATCTAAGACATCATTTTTCATCAAAGATATTCTCTCTAAACCATCAATGTTCTTCTCTAAGACATAAAAGTTATTCTCAGAGTCACCTTCGTTCGTCAGAGAAACTTTCAAAACATCTTTGTTCATCAAACTTGTTTTCAAAGTCATCAAAAGTTAATCTAAGACATCTTCTTTCATCAAAGTTATTTTCAGAGACATCTAAAGTTATTCTCAGAGCTATCAAACTTGTTCTCAGAGTCATCAAATGTTATTCTCGAAGTCATCAAAGTTATTTTCAGAGACATCTAAAGTTAATTTCTATGTTATAAAGTTATTCTCAGAGACATCTAAAGTCAATCTTGGTCATCAAAGTTGTTCTCTAAACATCAATGCTGTTCTCCAAGACATCAAAGATGTTCTCAAAATCATAAAAGTTATTCCCAGAGCTATCAAAGTTAATCTCAGAGTTATCCAAAGATATTCTCATGTCCACAAAAGTTATTCCAAGAGACGTCAAAGTTGTTTCAAAGACATCAAAGTTAATCTCAGAGTTATCCAAAGACATTCTCAGAGACATCTAAAGTTATTCTCTAAGACAAAGTTGTTCTAAGAGTTATCAAAAGTTATTCTCAGTCATGATATGTTATTCTCTAACTCACTTCCATTCATCAAAGACATTCTCTAAGTCCTGAAAGTTATTCTCTAAGACAACAAAGTCTTTCTCAGAGCTACCAAAGATGTTCTCTAAATCATAAAAGTTAATCTTAACTCACCTTCGTTCATTAGAGAAACTTTCCAATCCATATTCGTTGACCAGAGTTATTCTCAGAGTCATCAAAGCGATCTCTAATTCATCTTCGTTCTCCAAAGTTGTTCTCTAAGACACCTTCATTCATCAAAGAAACTCTCCTTCTTCCATCATGTTATTCTTTAAGACATCTTCAGTCATAAAATTTTCTCTCCAAAATGTAACTAGTTCAGCTTTTCATACCAAACCTGCACTTCTGTTAAAACATATTTTCTTAGTTGCTTTACCCTAAAACTGTTCTCTGAACTACACTGTTCAAACCTACGTAACCTATCCTCTCCACCCAATGTTACTTAGTTAACGTAACGTTCCTAAACCTAGCTTTACCTATCCTAACTTAACCTGCATACCTACCTTCCCTATCTTACCTTACCTTACCTATCTTACCTAACCTAACTTTACCTTACCTTCTTACCTTACCTACCTTTTAACCTAACTTTACCTATCTTCCTAACTTAACCTTGCCTTTCATAACCTAACTTTCCTACCTATCCTAACATAACTTACCTTACCTTCCCTTTCTTAACCTATCTTACCTAACCTATCCTAACTTTTATGTTACTTACCTTTCCTAACCTATCTTACCTAACCTAACCCTTACATTCCCTAACTTAACCTAACTTACCTTACCTTCCCTATCTTACCTAACTTTACCTATCCTAACATAACTTACCTTACCTTCCCTAACTTAACCTAACTTTACCTATCCTAACTTAACTTACCTAACTTATTACCTGCTTATCCTAACTTACCTTACCTTCCCTATCTTACCTAACTTTACCTATCCTAACATAACTTACCTTACCTTCCCTATCTTACCTAACTTTACCTATCCTAACTTAACTTACCTTACCTATATACCTAACTTTACCTACCTAACTTACCTTACCTTCTGCTTAACCTAACTTACCTAACTTATTTACCTATCCTATCCTAACCTAACTTGTCTTACCTAACTTAATCTTACTTTCCCAAACTGATGTATCCTAACTTATCTAGTCCAACCAGACATGATCTAACTTACATAAGTATTCCTTCTTGTCTTTTGTGTTTCGTCAATCATTGTCTCATATTCATTTACTCATTTCATTAGTTAATTTCTCAAATGGTCACTTATGCATTTCAAGTGCTATTTGTTAGAGATTGGATATTTAAGCATTTCAAAGAATTATAATTTCTCAAATGGACGTTTTGCATTTCAAGTGCTATTTGTTAGAGATGGGATATTTAAGCATTTCAAAGAATTTTTGTTATATATGGGCATTTACTCATTTCAAGGGATAATTTCTCAAATGGACGTTTTTTTGCATTTCAAGTGTTATTTGTTTAAGATTGGGTATTTAACCATTTCAAAGGATTTTTTGTTATATATGGGAACTTACTCGTTTCAAGGGCTAATTTCTCAAATGGTCATTTTTGCAGATCAAGGGTTATTTGTTAAAGTTCATCAAGTTGCCCATAAGTTGTATTTATTCTTGTAATCTTTGTTATCATTTATTCTTATTCCCCAACCCCTTAACCTAACCTCTTGTAATCTTAGTGTATTTGGTAGGTTCTATCTTATGTTCTTATTCCCCAACCCTTTAACCTAACCCTTTCAGATAGTAGGTTTATCATTGAATATATTATCCTTTAACCTAACCTTTCAGATGTAGTTTTTGTTTCTCCTTTTTGTATATTTTTACCCAAACCCACCATCCCACTTAACTTTCTTTCCTTCTTTACTTTGATTCTCCTACTCCTTCTAACCCTCCTTTTCTATCTCTCTCCTTATTCTCATCTCTTCCTCCCCCTCTCTCTCACTCATTTGCTCAAATGCTCTCTTGTTTCTCAAATTCAAGTCTTATTGCTCCCATTCTCACACCCTCACTCTCATTCACTTAGTTTTTCTTTTTCTCAAATTCAAGTCTTAGTGCTCCCATGCCCACACTCTCTCTCATTCTCTCTTCTTTGGTCCCATTTTCTTCCGCCCCCCTCTCTCTTACTCCTTGCTCTTCTTTCATGCTCTCACTCCCTTGAGCTCTTGTTTCTCAATTTCAAGTCTTAGTAGATCTGATTCTTTACTATTGTAATTTTATTATTACTATGATAAAGAATGAACTTATATGTGAAAACAAAGTAAAGAAGGAAAGAAAGTTAAGTGGGATGGTGGGTTTGGGTAAAAATATACAAAAAGGAGAAACAAACTACATCTGAAAGGTTAGGTTAAAGGATAATATATTCAACAAACTACATCTGAAAGGTTAGGTTAAAGGGTTGGGGAATAAGAACATATGATAGAACCTACTAAATACACTAAGATTACAAGAGGTTAGGTTAAGGGGTTGGGGAATAAGAACATAAGATAGAACCTACTAAATACACTAAGATTACAAGAGGTTAGGTTAAAGGGTTGGGGAATAAGAACATATGATAACAAACATAATAAATACAACTTATGGGCAACTTGATGAACTTTAACAAATAACCCTTGATCTGCAAAAATGACCATTTGAGAAATTAGCCCTTGAAACGAGTAAGTTCCCATATATAACAAAAATCCTTTGAAATGGTTAAATACCCAATCTTAAACAAAATAACACTTGAAATGCAAAAAACGTCCATTTGAGAAATTAACTAATGAAATGAGTAAATGAATGAGACAATGATTGACGAAACACAAAAGACAAGAAGGAATACTTATGTAAGTTAGATCATGTCTGGTTTGACTAGATAAGTTAGGATACATCAGTTTGGGAATGTAAGATTAAGTTAGGTAAAGCAAGTTAGGTTACGTTAGGATAGGTAAGATAAGTTAAATAAGTTAGGTTAAGCAGAATAAGTTAGGTAAGTTAAGTTAGGATAGGTAAAGTTAGGTATGATAGGTAAGGTAAGTTATGTTAGGATAGGTAAAGTTAGGTAAGATAGGGAAGGTAAGGTAAGTTATGTTAGGATAGGTAAAGTTAGGTTATGAAAGTTAAGTTAGGTAAGATAGGTAAAGTTAGGTAAGATAGGTTAAGCAGGTTAAGTTAGGAAAGGTAGGTAAGGTAAGGTAACATAGGTAAAGTTAGGTTAGGTTAGGTAAGATAGGTTAGGAAAGGTAGGTAAGGTAAGGTAACATAGGTAAAGTTAGGTTAGGTTAGGTAAGATAGGTTAGGAAAGGTAGGTAAGGTAAGGTAACATAGGTAAAGTTAGGTTAGGTTAGGTAAGATAGGTTAGGAAAGGTAGGTAAGGTAAGGTAACATAGGTAAAGTTAGGTTAGGTTAGGAAAGGTAGGTAAGGTAAGGTAACATGGTAAAGTTAGGTAAGATAGGTTAAGCAGGTTAAGTTAGGAAAGGTAGGTAAGGTAAGGTAACATAGGTAAAGTTAGGTTAGGTTAGGTAAGATAGGTAAGGTAAGGTAACATAGGTAAAGTTAGGTTATGCAGGTTAAGTTAGGTAAGATAGGTAAAGTTAGGTTTAGGAACGTTACGTTAACTAAGTAACATTGTGTGGAGAGGATAGGTTACGTAGGTTTGAACAGTGTAGATCAGAGAACAGTTTAAAAGGTAAAATGTCTAAGAAAATATATTTTAACAGAAGTGTACGTTTGATATGAAAAGCTGAACTAGTTACATTTTGGAGAGAAATTTTATGACTGAAGATGTCTTAAAGAATAACATGATGGAAGAAGGAGAGTTTCTTTGATGAACGAAGGTGTCTTAGAGAACAACTTTGGGAGAACGAAGGTGAATTAGAGATCGCTTTGATGACTCTGAGAATAACTTTGGCCAATGAATATGGATTGGAAAGTTTCTCTAATGAACGAAGGTGACTTAGAGATTAACTTTTATGACTCTGAGAATAACTTTTATGTCTTAGAGAACAACTTTGATGAGCAAGATTAACTTTAGATGTCTCTGAGAATAACTTTTATAACATAGAAATTAACTTTAGATGTCTCTGAAAATATCTTTGATGACTTCGAGAATAACATTTGATGACTCTGAGAATAACTTTTATGTCTTACATAATAACTTTAGATGTCTCTGAAAATAACTTTGATGAAAGCAGATGTCTTAGATTAACTTTTGATGACTTTGAAAACAAGTTTGTTGAACAAAGATGTTTTTGAAAGTTTCTCTGACGAACGAAGGTGACTCTGAGAATAGCTTTGGGTAGCTCTGAGAATAACTTTTGTTGTCTTAGAATAACTTTTGTTGTCTTAGAATAACTTTTGATTGTTCTGAGAATAACTTTAGATATCTCGGAGAATAAGTTTGATGAACGAAGATATCTTACAGAGCAAATTTTATGTTTCGAAGAATAACTTTTTGATGACTCTGGGAATGACTTTGTTGTCTTAGAGAATAACTTTGAGGGCTTAGAGAATGTCTTTGATGAATGGAAGTGAGTTAGAGAATAACATAACATGACTGAGAATAACTTTGATAACTCTTAGAATAACTTTGATGTCTTAGAGAATAACTTTAGATGACTTTGAGAATGTCTTTGGATAACTCTGAGATTAACTTTGATGTCTTTGAAACAACATTGATGAATTGGAGAATGTCTTTGAGAACATGAGTAGTATTTTGTTAGCTCAGAGAATAACTTTTTGATGACATAGAGAATAACTTTTATGTCTTAGAGAAGAACATTGATGGCTTAGAGAGAATATCTTTGATGAAAGATGATGTCTTGGATTAACTTTGACGTCTCTTGGAATAACTTTGATGACAGAGAATAACTTTTGATAGCTCTTAGAGAATAACTTTTATGAACGGAGATGTTTGAGATTAACTTTGATAGCTCAGAATAACTTTTGTGGACATGAGAATATCTTTGGATAACTCTGAGATTAACTTTGATGTCTTTGAAACGACTTTGATGTACGAGAGTGAGTTAGAGATTACCTTTGTTAACTCTGAGATTAACTTTGATGAACGAGAAAATACTTTTGATGACATCGAGAATAATTTGATAGCTCTGAGAATGACTTTTATGCCTCTGAGAATAACTTTGAGGATGCAAGTAAATTTTTGAGTGTTTGAGAGTGTCTTTTGATATCTCGAAGAGTCCCATTGAAGTCTTAAAGGAAGTCTTTGATGTCTCGAAGAGTGTCTTTGACTATATTTCTTACTTAACGACATATAATTTTAGTTAGGAACAACGATGAATATGACTATTCTAGCGAAGTGAAAGGTTACTTTAGTTAGGAACAGTGTTGGAAAGAGGCTATACATGACTATTTCAGATGAGAGAAGTGATATTTCAGTTAAGAAATGACAAGGAAACATGATGAAGTAACTATTTTTTAGTTGACCGATGATTACTTTTAGTTATGGAAAAAGACAAGACATGATGACAGTGACTATTTTAGTGCTCCACAAAGTATAATGCCAGTTAAGAACGACGATGATAGATATCTTTGACTATATTTTCTTACTTGACTATGGATAAAGTTAGTTATGAACAACGATGAAAAGATTCCTTTGACAATTTTTAGCTAAGCGAAAGGCTGTTTTAGTTAAGAACGGTGTTGAATGAGGTTAATTCTAACTATTTTCAGATGAGAGAAGTGATATTTCAGTTAAGAAATGACAAGGAAACATGATGAAGTAACTATTTTTAGTTGACCGATGAATACTTTTAGTTGAGCAAAAGCCAAAACATGATGAACATGACTTTTTCTGATGATTGGCAGATAATTTTAGTTATGAACTGACAATGAAACATGATGAACATGGTTATTTTCTGATGAATGGGGAATATGTTTAGTTAAGAAATGATGAAAGTTATTATTTTTAGTTGATTGACGATGGATAAAAGCTAGTTATGAACAGTTTTGGAAAGTTTCCTTTGACAATTTTTCTTGATGAAACATAGCGCCTGTTAAGAAAGTGCTGAAAAAAGTTTCCTTTGACAATTTTTAGCTAAGAGAAAGGTTGTTTTAGTTAAGAACAGTGTTGAACGAGGCTATTTCTGACTATTTTTAGTTGACTGGATAATAAGTTTAGTTGAGAAATGACGAAAGTGACTATGTTTTTAGTTGATTGGTGAAAGATTTTTTAGTTAAGGAACGTTAGATAACATGTAAGGGGAAAAACCCAGAGAACATATGGGGAACATGGCAAAGAACATATGTAAGAAAAGTTGATGAATACAGTGAACATGCTGGGAATATGAACTTGTAGAGGAACATGAATATTGACAAAGAACATAGTGAACATACGGGGAAAGCGGTAGAAAAGAATTGAACTGAGCATGCTGTGAACATTTATAGAACATGGAATGAATGCAGAAAAACATGGAAAAATGTGAAGAAAGCGCTAAGAACATTGAGAACATGAATATTGAGTATAAAAGTTATACAGAGAACATATGATGCACATGAAAACATGACAAAGAACATAGTGAACATACGGGGAAAACAGCAGAAAAAATTTGAACTGAGCATGCTGTGAACATCTGTAGAACATGGAATGAACACAGAAAACATGGACAAAAAGTGAAGAACACAGCTGAATATAGAGAAAATATGCAAATACAGTATGATTATTGAAGGTTTTGATACGTTGGGGGATGAGAAGGTAAGGGAGGGAAAGGGTAAGAGTTAAGCTGGAGACGGACTTGATCGAAAATATTTATGTCTGATGATCTAAGGCTGAGGGAATGGAACTTGGTTAATGCCCTGATTAATTTTACTACGTTAGAAAATAAGGTGATCTTAAATCTTAGGATGATTTAGTTGGAAATAAAGAACTTGCACAAATGAACTAAGCTGGGGCACAAGAGTTGAAACTTGATAACTGAACTGGTTTTTATTTACTATGTCTGAAAATGTAGTTGGGTGTTTAAATCTCAGGGGGATTTGGATTGATAGTAATGAATGAATTTACAGGAGTGAACTTGGACAGAGGACAAGAGCTAGAGTTTTATAATTGTTTTCATCATATTTACTATGTCTGAAATACAGCGGGTACAAATTTCAGGGAAATTGATGGTTTATTTACAAAGACTTGAGGGTGGAAGAGGGTGGGGGACAAGAGCTGGAGCTCAGTAACTGACTTGATCTTATTTACTAACTTTGAAGTATGTCTGCTTTTAATTTTAGGGAAATTGATGGGTTATTTACAAAGATACGAAAGAGAATTAAGGCGGGGACGAGAGCTGGAGCTCGATAACTATTTTGATCTTATTTACGGTGTCTGAAATACAGAGGGTAGAAATTTCAGGGGAATTGATCTGTTACTAACGAAGATACGAGAGAGAGCTAAGGCGGAGGACAAGAGCTGGAGCTTGGTAACTGTTTTGATCTTATTTACGGTGTCTGAAATACAGAGGCTAAAAATCTCAGGGAATTTGGACTGTTACTAATGATTTTGTAAAAATGAACTAAGCTGGGGACGAGAGCTAGAGTTTGATAATTGTTTGCATTTACTAAACTATGTCTGAAATACAGAGGGTAGAAATTTCAGGGAAATTGGACTGATACTAACGAAGATACGAGAGAGAGCTAAGGCGGAGGACAAGAGCTGGAGCTTGGTAACTAATTACTGTATTGAACTACATTTGAAATATGATTATTTTTAAATTTTAGAGGGATTGGAATGATAGTATTCTTTATACGACAGGGGACTAAGGTGGGGAACGTGAGCTAGAACTTGCTTACTAACATGATTTATTTGTGTAAAACTGACTTGCTTAATGAAAAGGAGCAAACATACTGACTTGCTCCACACCCTCACTGTTGCTCTCTCCCCCCCCCACACCCTCACTGTTGCTCTCCCCCCCCACACACCCTCACTGTTGCTCTCACCCCCCCCCACACCCTCACTGTTGCTCTCACTGTTGCCCCCACACACCCTCACTGTTGCTCTCCCCCCCCACACCCTCACTGTTGCTCTCCCCCCCCCCACACCCTCACTGTTGCTCTCCCCCCCCACACCCTCACTGTTGCTCTCCCCCCCCCACACCCTCACTGTTGCTCTCCCCCCCACACACCCTCACTGTTGCTCTCCCCCCCCCCCCCCCACACCCTCACTGTTGCTCTCCCCCCCCACACCCTCACTGTTGCTCTCCCCCCCCACACACCCTCACTGTTGCTCTCCCCCCCCACACCCTCACTGTTGCTCTCCCCCCCCCACACCCTCACTGTTGCTCTCCCCCCCCCACCCTCACCCTCCCCCCCCCACACTCACTGTTGCTCTCCCCCCCACACCCTCACTGTTGCTCTCCCCCCCCCACACCCTCACTGTTGCTCTCCCCCCCCCACACCCTCACTGTTGCTCTCCCCCCCCCACACCCTCACTGTTGCTCTCCCCCCCCACACCCTCACTGTTGCTCTGCTCCCCCCCCCACACCCTCACTGTTGCTCCCCCCCCACACACCCTCACCCCCCCCACACCCTCACTGTTGCTCTCCCCCCCCCCACACCCTCACTGTTGCTCTCCCCCCACACACCCTCACTGTTGCTCCCCCCCCACACCCTCACTGTTGCTCTCCCCCCCCCCCCCACACCCTCACTGTTGCTCTCCCCCCCCCACACCCTCACTGTTGCTCTCCCCCCCCACACCCTCACTGTTGCTCTCCCCCCCCACACCCTCACTGTTGCTCTCCCCCCCCCACACCCTCACTGTTGCTCCCCCCCCCACACCCTCACTGTTGCTCTCCCCCCCCACACCCTCACTGTTGCTCTCCCCCCCCCCACACCCTCACTGTTGCTCTCCCCCCCCCACACCCTCACTGTTGCTCTCCCCCCCCACACCCTCACTGTTGCTCCCCCCCACACCCTCACTGTTGCTCTCCCCCCCCCACACCCTCACTGTTGCTCTCCCCCCCCACACCCTCACTGTTGCTCTCCCCCCCCCACACCCTCACTGTTGCTCCCCCCCCACACCCTCACTGTTGCTCCCCCCACACCCTCACTGTTGCTCTCTCACTGTTGCTCCCCCCCCACACCCTCACTGTTGCTCTCTCCCCCCCACACCCTCACTGTTGCTCTCCCCCCCCCACACCCTCACTGTTGCTCTCCCCCCCACACCCTCACTGTTGCTCTCCCCCCCCACACCCTCACTGTTGCTCTCCCCCCCCCACACCCTCACTGTTGCTCTCCCCCCCCACACCCTCACTGTTGCTCTGCTCCCCCCCCCACACCCTCACTGTTGCTCTCCCCCCCCCCACACCCTCACTGTTGCTCTCCCCCCCACACCCTCACTGTTGCTCTCCCCCCCCCACACCCTCACTGTTGCTCCCCCCCCCACCCTCACACCCTCACTGTTGCTCTCCCCCCCCACACCCTCACTGTTGCTCTCCCCCCCCCACACCCTCACTGTTGCTCTCCCCCCCCCACACCCTCACTGTTGCTCTCCCCCCCACACCCTCCCCCCCCACACCCTCACTGTTGCTCTCCCCCCCCACACCCTCACTGTTGCTCCCCCCCCACACCCTCACTGTTGCTCTCCCCCCCCCCCCACACCCTCACTGTTGCTCTCCCCCCCCCACACACCCTCACTGTTGCTCTCCCCCCCCCACACCCTCACTGTTGCTCTCACCCCCCCCCCACACCCTCACTGTTGCTCCCCCCCCACACCCTCACTGTTGCTCTCCCCCCCCACACCCTCACTGTTGCTCTCCCCCCCACACCCTCACTGTTGCTCTCCCCCCCCCACACCCTCACTGTTGCTCTCCCCCCCCCACACACCCTCACTGTTGCTCTCCCCCCCCACACCCTCACTGTTCTCTCTCCCCCCCCACACCCTCACTGTTGCTCTCTCCCCCCCCCACACCCTCACTGTTGCTCTCCCCCCCCCACACCCTCACTGTTGCTCTCCCCCCCCACACCCTCACTGTTGCTCCCCCACACCCCCCCCCCCACACCCTCACTGTTGCTCTCCCCCCCCACACCCTCACTGTTGCTCTCCCCCCCCCCCCCCACACCCTCACTGTTGCTCTCCCCCCCCCCACACCCTCACTGTTGCTCTCCCCCCCCCCACACCCTCACTGTTGCTCTCCCCCCCCCACACCCTCACTGTTGCTCTGCTCCCCCCCACACCCTCACTGTTGCTCTCCCCCCCCACACCCTCACTGTTGCTCTCCCCCCCCACACCCTCACTGTTGCTCTGCTCCCCCCCCCACACCCTCACTGTTGCTCCCCCCCCACCCCTCACTGTTGCTCTCCCCCCCCCACACCCTCACTGTTGCTCTCCCCCCCACACCCTCACTGTTGCTCTCCCCCCCCACACCCTCACTGTTGCTCTCCCCCCCACACCCTCACTGTTGCTCTCCCCCCCCCCCACACCCTCTGCTCCCCCCCCACACCCTCACTGTTGCTCTCCCCCCCCACACCCTCACTGTTGCTCTCCCCCCCCCACACCCTCACTGTTGCTCTCCCCCCCCCACACCCTCACTGTTGCTCTCCCCCCCCACACCCTCACTGTTGCTCCCCCCCCACACCCTCACTGTTGCTCTCCCCCCCCCCCCCACACCCTCACTGTTGCTCTCCCCCCCCCACACCCTCACTGTTGCTCTCCCCCCCACACCCTCACTGTTGCTCTCACCCCCCCCACACCCTCACTGTTGCTCTCCCCCCCACACCCTCACTGTTGCTCTCCCCCCCCCACACCCTCACTGTTGCTCACCCTCACTGTTGCCCCCCCCACACCCTCACTGTTGCTCTCCCCCCCCACACCCTCACTGTTGCTCTCCCCCCCCACACCCTCACTGTTGCTCTCCCCCCCCACACCCTCACTGTTGCTCTCCCCCCACACACCCTCACTGTTGCTCTCCCCCCCCCACACCCTCACTGTTGCTCTCCCCCCCACACCCTCACTGTTGCTCACCCTCACCCCCCCCCACACCCTCACTGTTGCTCTCCCCCCCCACACCCTCACTGTTGCTCTCCCCCCCCCACACCCTCACTGTTGCTCTCCCCCCCCCACACCCTCACTGTTGCTCTCCCCCCCACACCCTCACTGTTGCTCTCCCCCCCCCACACCCTCACTGTTGCTCTCCCCCCCCACACCCTCACTGTTGCTCTCCCCCCCCACACCCTCACTGTTGCTCTCCCCCCCACACCCTCACTGTTGCTCCCCCCCCCCACACCCTCACTGTTGCTCTCCCCCCCCCCCCACACCCTCACTGTTGCTCTCCCCCCCCCCACACCCTCACTGTTGCTCTCCCCCCCCACACCCTCACTGTTGCCCCCCCCACACCCTCACTGTTGCTCTCCCCCCCCACACCCTCACTGTTGCTCTCCCCCCCCACACCCTCACTGTTGCTCCCCACACCCTCCCCCCACCCACACCCTCACTGTTGCTCTCCCCCCCCACACCCTCACTGTTGCTCTCCCCCCCCCACACCCTCACTGTTGCTCCCCCCCCCCACACCCTCACTGTTGCTCTCCCCCCCACACCCTCACTGTTGCTCTCCCCCCCCCACACCCTCACTGTTGCTCTCCCCCCCCACACCCTCACTGTTGCTCTCTCACTGTTGCTCCCCCCCCACACCCTCACTGTTGCTCTCCCCCCCCCACACCCTCACTGTTGCTCTCCCCCCCCCACACCCTCACTGTTGCTCTCCCCCCCCACACCCTCACTGTTGCTCTCCCCCCACACACCCTCACTGTTGCTCTCCCCCCCCCACACCCTCACTGTTGCTCTCCCCCCCCACACCCTCACTGTTGCTCTCCCCCCCCCCCCACACCCTCACTGTTGCTCTCCCCCCCCACACCCTCACTGTTGCTCTCCCCCCCCCCCTCACACCCTCACTGTTGCTCTCCCCCCCACACCCTCACTGTTGCTCTCCCCCCCACACCCTCACTGTTGCTCTCCCCCCCCCACCCACTGTTGCCTCCCCCACTGTTGCCCTCACTGTTGCTCTCCCCCCCACACCCTCACTGTTGCTCTCCCCCCCACACCCTCACTGTTGCTCTCCCCCCCCACACCCTCACTGTTGCTCCCCCCCCACACCCTCACTGTTGCTCCCCCCCCCCACACCCTCACTGTTGCTCTCCCCCCCCACACCCTCACTGTTGCTCTCCCCCCCCCACACCCTCACTGTTGCTCTCCCCCCCCCACACCCTCACTGTTGCTCTCCCCCCCCCACACCCTCACTGTTGCTCTCACTGTTGCTCCCCCCCCCACACCCTCACTGTTGCTCTCCCCCCCCCCCCCACACCCTCACTGTTGCTCACTGTTGCTCCCCCCCCACACCCTCACTGTTGCTCTCCCCCCCACACACCCTCACTGTTGCTCTCCCCCCCCACACCCTCACTGTTGCTCTCCCCCCCCACACCCTCACTGTTGCTCTCCCCCCCCACCCACACCCTCACTGTTGCTGCTCCCCCCCCCACACCCTCACTGTTGCTCTCCCCCCCCACACCCTCACTGTTGCACACCCTCACCCCCCCACACACCCTCACTGTTGCTCTCCCCCCCACACCCTCACTGTTGCTCTCCCCCCCCACACCCTCACTGTTGCTCTCCCCCCCCACCCTCACACCCTCACTGTTGCTCTCCCCCCCCACACCCTCACTGTTGCTCTCTCCCCCCCCCCCACACCCTCACTGTTGCTCTCCCCCCACACCCTCACTGTTGCTCTCCCCCCCCACACCCTCACTGTTGCTCCCCCCCACACCCTCACTGTTGCTCTCCCCCCCCCCCACACCCTCACTGTTGCTCTCCCCCCCCCACACCCTCACTGTTGCTCCCCCCCCCACACCCTCACTGTTGCTCTCCCCCCCCACACCCTCACTGTTGCTCTCCCCCCCCCCACACCCTCACTGTTGCTCTCCCCCCCCCCCCACACCCTCACTGTTGCTCTCACTGTTGCCCCCCCCACACCCTCACTGTTGCTCTCCCCCCCCCACACCCTCACTGTTGCTCTCCCCCCCACACACCCTCACTGTTGCTCTCCCCCCCCCACACCCTCACTGTTGCTCTCCCCCCCCCACACCCTCACTGTTGCTCTCCCCCCCCACACCCTCACTGTTGCTCTCCCCCCCCCACACCCTCACTGTTGCTCCCCCCCCACACCCTCACTGTTGCTCCCCCCCCACACCCTCACTGTTGCTCACACCCTCACCCCCCCCACACCCTCACTGTTGCTCTCCCCCCCCCAAACCCTCACTGTTGCTCTCCCCCCCCACACCCTCACTGTTGCTCTCCCCCCCACATCTTCACTGTTGCTCTCCCCCTCACACCCTCACCATTGCTCTCCCCCCCCCACACCCTCACTGTTGCTCTCCCCCCCCCCCACACCCTCACCCTCACTGTTGCTCTCCCCCCCCACACCCTCACTGTTGCTCTCTCCCCCCCACACCCTCACTGTTGCTCTCCCCCCCCACACCCTCACTGTTGCTCTCCCCCCCCACACCCTCACTGTTGCTCTCCCCCCCCCACACCCTCACTGTTGCCCTCACTGTTGCCCCCCCCACACCCTCACTGTTGCTCCCCCCCCACACCCTCACTGTTGCTCTCCCCCCACACACCCTCACTGTTGCTCTCCCCCCCACACCCTCACTGTTGCTCTCCCCCCCCACACCCTCACTGTTGCTCTCCCCCCCACTGTTGCTCTCCCCCCACACCCTCACTGTTGCTCTCCCCCCCCCCACACCCTCACTGTTGCTCTCCCCCCCCCACACCCTCACTGTTGCTCTCCCCCCCCCCCTCACCCTCACTGTTGCTCTCCCCCCCCACACCCTCACTGTTGCTCTCCCCCCCCCCACACCCTCACTGTTGCTCTCCCCCCACACCCTCACCCTCACTGTTGCTCTCCCCCCCACACCCTCACTGTTGCCCCCCCCCTCACTGTTGCTCTCCCACACCCTCACTGTTGCTCTGCTCCCCCCCCACACCCTCACTGTTGCTCTCCCCCCCCACACCCTCACTGTTGCTCTCTCCCCCCCCCACACCCTCACTGTTGCTCTCCCCCCCCACACCCTCACTGTTGCTCTCCCCCCCCCACACCCTCACTGTTGCTCTCCCCCCCACACCCTCACTGTTGCTCTCCCCCCCACACCCTCACTGTTGCTCTCCCCCCCCCACACCCTCACTGTTGCTCTGCCCCCCCCCCCACACCCTCACTGTTGCTCTCCCCCCTCCCCCCCCCCCCACACCCTCACTGTTGCTCTCCCCCCCCCCACACCCTCACTGTTGCTCTCCCCCCCCACACCCTCACTGTTGCTCTCCCCCCCCCCACACCCTCACTGTTGCTCTCCCCCCCCACACCCCCACACCCTCACTGTTGCTCTCCCCCCACACCCTCACTGTTGCTCTGCCCCCCCCCCCCCACACCCTCACTGTTGCTCTCCCCCCCCCACACCCTCTCTGTTGCTCTCCCCCCCCCACACCCTCACTGTTGCTCTCCCCCCCACACCCTCACTGTTGCTCTCCCCCCACACACCCTCACTGTTGCTCTCCCCCCCACACCCTCACTGTTGCTCTCCCCCCCCACACCCTCACTGTTGCTCTCCCCCCCCCACACCCTCACTGTTGCTCTGCTCCCCCCCCACACCCTCACTGTTGCTCCCACACCCTCCCCCCCCCACACCCTCACTGTTGCTCTCCCCCCCCACACCCTCACTGTTGCTCTCCCCCCCCACCCCCTCACTGTTACTCTCCCCCCCCACACCCTCACTGTTGCTCTCCCCCACACACCCTCACTGTTGCTCTCCCCCCCCCCCACACCCTCACTGTTGCTCTCCCCCCCCCACACCCTCACTGTTGCTCTCCCCCCCCCCACACCCTCACTGTTGCTCTCCCCCCCCCACACCCTCACTGTTGCTCTCCCCCCCCCCACACCCTCACTGTTGCTCTCCCCCCCCCCACACCCTCACTGTTGCTCTCCCCCCCCCCCACACCCTCACTGTTGCTCTCCCCCCCCACACCCTCACTGTTGCTCTCCCCCCCACACCCTCACTGTTGCTCTCCCCCCCCCACACCCTCACTGTTGCTCTCCCCCCCACACCCTCACTGTTGCTCCCCCCCCCCCCACACCCTCACTGTTGCTCTCCCCCCCCCACACCCTCACTGTTGCTCTCCCCCCCACACCCTCCACACCCTCACTGTTGCTCTCCCCCCCCCACACCCTCACTGTTGCTCTCTCCCCCCCCACACCCTCACTGTTGCTCTCCCCCCCCCACACCCTCACTGTTGCTCTCCCTCACTGTTGCTCTCCCCACACACCCTCACTGTTGCTCTCCCCCCCCACACCCTCACTGTTGCTCTCACCCTCACTGTTGCTCTCCCCCCCACACCCTCACTGTTGCTCTCCCCCCCCACACCCTCACTGTTGCTCTCCCCCCCACACCCTCACTGTTGCTCTCCCCCCCCCACACCCTCACTGTTGCTCTCCCCCCCCACACCCTCACTGTTGCTCTCCCCCCCCACACCCTCACTGTTGCTCTCCCCCCCCACACCCTCACTGTTGCTCCCCCCCCCACACCCTCACTGTTGCTCTCCCCCCCCACACCCTCACTGTTGCTCTCCCCCCCCACACCCTCACTGTTGCTCCCCCCACACCCTCACTGTTGCTCACACCCCCCCCACACCCTCACTGTTGCTCTCCCCCCCCACACCCTCACTGTTGCTCCCCCCCCACACCCTCACTGTTGCTCTCCCCCCCCACACCCTCACTGTTGCTCTCCCCCCACCCCCCCACACCCTCACTGTTGCTCTCCCCCCCCCACACCCTCACTGTTGCTCTCCCCCCCCACACCCTCACTGTTGCTCTCTCCCCCCCCACACCCTCACTGTTGCTCCCCCCCCACACCCTCACTGTTGCTCTCCCCCCCCACACCCTCACTGTTGCTCTCCCCCCCCCACACCCTCACTGTTGCTCTCCCCCCCCACACCCTCACTGTTGCTCTCCCCCCCCACACCCTCACTGTTGCTCTCCCCCCCCCACACCCTCACTGTTGCTCCCCCCCACACCCTCACTGTTGCTCTCCCCCCCCACACCCTCACTGTTGCTCTCCCCCCCCCACACCCTCACTGTTGCTCTCCCCCCCCCACACCCTCACTGTTGCTCTGTTGCTCTCCCCCCCCACACCCTCACTGTTGCTCTCCCCCCCCCACACCCTCACTGTTGCTCCCCCCCCACACCCTCACTGTTGCTCCCCCCCCACCCTCACTGTTGCCTCCCCCCCACACACCCTCACTGTTGCTCTCCCCCCCACACCCTCACTGTTGCTCTCCCCCCCCACACCCTCACTGTTGCTCCCCCCCCACACCCTCACTGTTGTTGCTGTTGCTCCCCCCCCCACACCCTCACTGTTGCTCTCCCCCCCCCACACCCTCACTGTTGCTCTCCCCCCCCCACACCCTCACTGTTGCTCTCCCCCCCCACACCCTCACTGTTGCTCACCCTCACCCCCCCCCACACCCTCACTGTTGCTCCCCCCCCACACCCTCCCCCCCACACCCTCACTGTTGCTCCCCCCCCCCACACCCTCACTGTTGCTCTCCCCCCCCCCACACCCTCACTGTTGCTCTCCCCCCACCCCACTGTTGCTCTCCCCCCCACACCCTCACTGTTGCTCTCCCCCCCCACACCCTCACTGTTGCTCTCCCCCCCCACACCCTCACTGTTGCTCTCCCCCCCCACACCCTCACTGTTGCTCTCCCCCCCCCACACCCTCACTGTTGCTCTCCCCCCCCCCACACCCTCACTGTTGCTCTCCCCCCCACACCCTCACTGTTGCTCTCCCCCCCACACCCTCACTGTTGCTCTCCCCCCCCCACACCCTCACTGTTGCTCTCCCCCCCACACCCTCACTGTTGCTCCCCCCCACACCCTCACTGTTGCTCTCCCCCCCCCCACACCCTCACTGTTGCTCTCCCCCCCCACACCCTCACTGTTGCTCTCCCCCCCCCACACCCTCACTGTTGCTCTCCCCCCCCCCACACCCTCACTGTTGCTCTCCCCCCCCACACCCTCCCTCCCCCCCCACACCCTCACTGTTGCTCTCACCCCCCCCACACCCTCACTGTTGCTCTCCCCCCCCCCACACCCTCACTGTTGCTCTCCCCCCCACACCCTCACTGTTGCTCTCCCCCCCCACACCCTCACTGTTGCTCTCCCCCCCACACCCTCACTGTTGCTCTCCCCCCACACCCTCACTGTTGCTCTCCCCCCACACACCCTCACTGTTGCTCCCCCCCCCACACACCCTCACTGTTGCTCTCCCCCCCCACACCCTCACTGTTGCTCTCCCCCCCCACACCCTCACTGTTGCTCTCCCCCCCACACCCCCCCCACACCCTCACTGTTGCTCTCCCCCCCCCACACCCTCACTGTTGCTCTCCCCCCCCCACACCCTCACTGTTGCTCTCCCCCCCCCACACCCTCACTGTTGCTCCCCCCACACCCTCACTGTTGCTCTCCCCCCCACACACCCTCACTGTTGCTCTCCCCCCCCCACACCCTCACTGTTGCTCTCCCCCCCCACACCCTCACTGTTGCTCTCCCCCCCCCACACCCTCACTGTTGCTCTCCCCCCCCACACCCTCACTGTTGCTCTCCCCCCCCCCCACACCCTCACTGTTGCTCACCCCCCCCCACACCCTCACTGTTGCTCTCCCCCCCACACCCTCACTGTTGCTCCCCCCCCCCCCCCCACACCCTCACTGTTGCTCCCCCACACACCTCCCCCCCACACCCTCACTGTTGCTCCCCCCCCCCCACACCCTCACTGTTGCTCTCCCCCCCCACACCCTCACTGTTGCTCTCCCCCCCCCCACACCCTCACTGTTGCTCCCCCCCCCCCACACCCTCACTGTTGCTCTCCCCCCCCACACCCTCACTGTTGCTCCCCCCCACACCCTCACTGTTGCTCTCCCCCCCCCACACCCTCACTGTTGCTCTCCCCCCCCCACCCCACTGTTGCTCTCCCCCCCACACACCCTCACTGTTGCTCTCCCCCCCCACACCCTCACTGTTGCTCCCCCCCACACCCTCACTGTTGCTCTCCCCCCCACACCCTCACTGTTGCTCTCCCCCCCCCCACACCCTCACTGTTGCTCTCCCCCCCCCCACACCCTCACTGTTGCTCTCCCCCCACACACCCTCACTGTTGCTCTCACTGTTGCCCCCCCCACACCCTCACTGTTGCTCTCCCCCCCCACACCCTCACTGTTGCTCTCCCCCCCCCCACACACCCTCACTGTTGCTCCCCCCCACACCCTCACTGTTGCTCTCCCCCCCCACACCCTCACTGTTGCTCTCCCCCCCCACACCCTCACTGTTTGCTCCCCCCCCCCCACACCCTCACTGTTGCTCTCCCCCCCACACCCTCACTGTTGCTCTCCCCCCCACACCCTCACTGTTGCTCTCCCCCCCCACACCCTCACTGTTGCTCTCCCCCCCACACCCCCCCCACACCCTCACTGTTGCTCTCCCCCCCCCACACCCTCACTGTTGCTCCCCCCCCACACCCTCACTGTTGCTCCCCACCCCCACACACCCTCACACACCCTCACTGCCCCCCCACACCCTCACTGTTGCTCTCCCCCCCCCACACCCTCACTGTTGCTCTCCCCCCCCCCACACCCTCACTGTTGCTCTCCCCCCCCCACACCCTCACTGTTGCTCTCCCCCCCCCACACCCTCACTGTTGCTCTCCCCCCCCACACCCTCACTGTTGCTCTCCCCCCCCCCACACCCTCACTGTTGCTCTCCCCCCCCACACCCTCACTGTTGCTCTCCCCCCCCCCCCCCCACACCCTCACTGTTGCTCCCCCCCCACACACCCTCACTGTTGCTCTCCCCCCCCACACCCTCACTGTTGCTCTCCCCCCCCCCCCCCCCCCCACACCCTCACTGTTGCTCTCCCCCCACACCCTCACTGTTGCTCCCCCCCCCACACCCTCACTGTTGCTCTCCCCCCCCCACACCCTCACTGTTGCTCTCCCCCCCCACACCCTCACTGTTGCTCTCCCCCCCCCACACCCTCACTGTTGCTCTCCCCCCCACACACCCTCACTGTTGCTCACTGTTGCTCCCCCCCCACACCCTCACTGTTGCTCTCCCCCCCCCACACCCTCACTGTTGCTCTGCCCCCCCACACCCTCACTGTTGCTCTCTCACCCCCCCCACACCCTCACTGTTGCTCTCCCCCCCACACCCTCACTGTTGCTCTCTCCCCCCCCACACCCTCACTGTTGCTCTCCCCCCCCACACCCTCACTGTTGCTCCCCCCCCACACCCCACCTCTCCCCCACACCCTCACTGTTGCTCTCCCCCCCCACACCCTCACTGTTGCTCTCCCCCCCCCACACCCTCACTGTTGCTCCCCCCACCCCCCCCCCCACACCCTCACTGTTGCTCTCCCCCCCACACCCTCACTGTTGCTCTCCCCCCCCCACACCCTCACTGTTGCTCTCCCCCCCCCCACACCCTCACTGTTGCTCTCCCCCCCCCACACCCTCACTGTTGCTCTCCCCCCCCCCACACCCTCACTGTTGCTCTCCCCCCCCACACCCTCACTGTTGCTCTCCCCCCCCACACCCTCACTGTTGCTCTCCCCCCCACACCCTCACTGTTGCTCTCCCCCCCCACACCCTCACTGTTGCTCTCCCCCCCCCACACCCTCACTGTTGCTCTCCCCCCCCCCCCCCCACACCCTCACTGTTGCTCTCCCCCCCCACACCCTCACTGTTGCTCTCTCCCCCCCACACCCTCACTGTTGCCCCCCACACCCTCACTGTTGCTCTCCCCCCCCACACCCTCACTGTTGCTCTCCCCCCCCACACCCTCACTGTTGCTCTCCCCCCCCCACACCCTCACTGTTGCTCTCCCCCCCCCCCTCACACCCTCACTGTTGCCCCCCCCACACCCTCACTGTTGCTCCCACACCCTCACCCCCCCACACCCTCACTGTTGCTCTCCCCCCCCCCCACACCCTCACTGTTGCTCCCCCCCCCCCCCACACCCTCACTGTTGCTCTCCCCCCCCCCACACCCTCACTGTTTGCTCCCCCCCCCACACCCTCACTGTTGCTCTCCCCCCCACACCCTCACTGTTGCTCCCCCCCCACACCCTCACTGTTGCTCTCCCCCCCCCACACCCTCACTGTTGCTCTCCCCCCCCCACACCCTCACTGTTGCTCTCTCCCCCCCCCACACCCTCACTGTTGCTCTCCCCCCCCACACCCTCACTGTTGCTCTCTCCCCCCCCACACACCCTCACTGTTGCTCCCCCCCCACACCCTCACTGTTGCTCTCCCCCCCCACACCCTCACTGTTGCTCTCCCCCCCCACACCCTCACTGTTGCTCTCCCCCCCCACACCCTCACTGTTGCTCTCCCCCCACACACCCTCACTGTTGCTCTCCCCCCCCCCACACCCTCACTGTTGCTCTCCCCCCCCCACACCCTCACTGTTGCTCTCCCCCCCCACACCCTCACTGTTGCTCTCCCCCCCCACACCCTCACTGTTGCTCTCCCCCCCCCACACCCTCACTGTTGCTCTCCCCCCCCACACCCTCACTGTTGCTCTCCCCCCCCCCACACCCTCACTGTTGCTCTCCCCCCCCCCACACCCTCACTGTTGCTCTCCCCCCCCCACACCCTCACTGTTGCTCCCCCCCCCACACCCTCACTGTTGCTCTCCCCCCCCACACCCTCACTGTTGCTCTCCCTCCACCCCACTGTTGCTCTCCCCCCCCACACCCTCACTGTTGCTCTCCCCCCCCACACCCTCACTGTTGCTCTCCCCCCCCCACACCCTCACTGTTGCTCTCCCCCCCCCACACCCTCACTGTTGCTCTCTGTTGCCCCCCCACACCCTCACTGTTGCTCTCCCCCCCCCCCACACCCTCACTGTTGCTCTCCCCCCCCACACCCTCACTGTTGCTCTCCCCCCCACACCCTCACTGTTGCTCTCCCCCCCCACACCCTCACTGTTGCTCCCCCCACACCCTCACTGTTGCTCTCCCCCCCCCACACCCTCACTGTTGCTCTCCCCCCCCCCCCACACCCTCACTGTTGCTCTCCCCCCCCCACACCCTCACTGTTGCTCTCCCCCCCCACACCCTCACTGTTGCTCTCCCCCCCACACCCTCACTGTTGCTCTCCCCCCCCCCCCACACCCTCACTGTTGCTCTCCCCCCCCCACACCCTCACTGTTGCTCTCCCCCCCACACCCTCACTGTTGCTCTCCCCCCCCTGTGGCAACTTCGGCCTGACAGCTGGCGAGCAACAGACCGCTTGGGACACACTCTGAGTCAGCGCCTGTTTTTTGCCAGACTTCCCCGCCCTATAGCGGGCAATATATGCCACTTACGATTTTTTTATTATTTTTGTTCCATGATCAGTGAACACAAATTAACATCGGTTGGTACTAATCTTGCCAGTAAAATCCCACAGACTCAGACACATATTAACACATATCTCTCAGGCAGCTATCCAAACTCTCTTCTCCTTTCACCAATCAGCCCGACAGATGTTGTGTCCATCATACACTCTAAAAACCAAGGCAGGGAACACCAGTGAAATTCCGTCCATTGTGTACAAGAGAGCCTCCCATGCCCTTGCCCCACCCATAGCACTACTGTTCAACAAATCTATAGAGTGTCACATGTTCCCTCATATCCTCAAAAAAGCAAGAGTAACGCCAGTTCATAAAGGAGGCAATCCGGCGGACATAAACAATTATAGACAAATATCAAATCTACCCATTCTATCAAAAATATTTGAAAAAATTATTTACAAACAGCTCTATTCCTACCTCATAAAATTCGACATACTCAGCCCCTGCCAGTTTGGCTTCCGGTCCCAAAAGAGCACCAACGATGCAATCATTAGTCTCCTTGACGTTATCTACTCAGCCCTTGACAAAAATGCGTTTCCGATTGGACTCTTCATTGTCCTAAGAAAAGCCTTTGATACTGTTAATCACAACTACCTCTTACTTAAACTCCAGCATTATGGAATCCGAGGCCATGCCCTTGACTACATCCGATCCTATCTTAGTGACAGACACCAATATGTAACCATCAATAATACAACTTCTTCCACTCTACCAATTACTGTACCGATGGAGTGCCACAGGGCAGTATCTTAGGACCTCTTCTATTTCTTATATATATAAACGATCTGCCTAATGTCTCTAATGTTCTCAAACCTATATTGTTTGCTGACGATACTACCCTTATCTATTCAGACCTCAACCCACATACACTAAATAATGTTGTGAATAATGAATTAAAAAAAGTCCACTTATGGATGTCAACGAACAAACTAACATTAAACATCGAAAAGACTTACTACATCTTATTTAAAAGCAAATCATCAAATGCAATTCAACTACAGATAGACAACATTAACATCAGTAATAAAAATGATGGCAAGTTTCTTGGCCTATTCCTAGACAAGAGACTCAACTTCAGCACCCACATTCAACACAAAACTAAGAAAGTCTCTAAGACAGTTGGTATACTCTCCAAAATCAGATATTATGTTCCAAACTCTGCTCTCCTCTCACTATATTATGCACTAATCTACCCCTATCTTAATTATGATATCTGTGCATGGGGGTCTACCACTGCAAACCACCTTAAACCCATCATCACGCAGCAAAAATCTGCTATCAGAATAATAACTAACTCTGCTTTCAGACAACACTCAGCTCCCTTGTTTAAATTCCTGAACTTGCTAAATATTATCTCCCTCAACACATTCTCTTGTGTCAACTACATTTACAAAACCCTGTTCCTAAATGCAAACCATGCTCTGAAACTCTCCCTGGACAAATGTAATAGGACCCATTAACACCACACCAGAAATAAACATCTCTTTGATATCCCCAGGGTCAAACTTAATCTGTGTAAACACTCTATGCAAATTAAGGGACCTAGTCTATGGAACTCACTCCCTAGTGAATTGAAAAACTGTAAAACTTTTGCCTTATTTAAAAGCAAAACCAAAAAGTACCTAATTTCATCTTCTTAGTTTCCTACACTGAGCTTTAAATTTGCTCTGTACCTAGTGTTACCCAATCTCCTAATTTTTATGTAGTATCAAACAACCTTATCATTGTTTTCATTGCTGTCTTCTTTCATGTGCTAGCCATATGCTGTATTGTGACTACCAATTTTTGTCAACTACCATTCAAGCTGTCATTGCAATCAATCTTATATTGTTTCTGTTGTATTGTGCCTACCAATTTTTGTCAACTATCATTCAAGCTGTCATTGCAATCAATCTTAGCTACCTATGTGCTATAATATACTGTACCTACAATTTTCTCTCATCTTCTTTTTTTCATTCCATGTAACTGTTATCATTTTGTTTTGTCTATAAATTTTGCAAGTATTTACCTACTTAAAATTTTCTTAGATTAAGGACCTGCCCAAAACGCTGCGCGTGCTAGTGGCTTTACAAGACTGTAATTACCATATTATGTATCCTCACATTCCCAATGTACTTTCTTGTATATGCATAAATAAATAAATAAATAAATAACAGGCTAGGAAGAAAAAATATTTTTTTTTTTTTTTTTATGCACCTGTGGGTGTCAAATGGTCATGCGCCATTTAACCCTTAAACTGCGCAACGCACCTGCAGGCTCACGTCTGGTTTGCGCAACGCGCCTCCGGGTATTTGTATTTTTCACGTTCCATTCAAAACTCCCGCGGCTACATGGGGTTCACATCAGCTTCCTCAGGGCTCTTATAAACAGATGCCGTCTTTAAAAAAAATCGTGGTCCACATTCCCCGGTGTGGGAGGCTCAGTAGTGTGTGAGCAACCAAGGCTGGCGCTCGCAGCATGAGCGCACAGCTCTGCTGTTCAGCATGTGACCACAGCATCGCCTAATAATGTCAAAATATATATATAACTTGTATTATTTAGCTATGATAGTGTTATATTAGAGCCTGAGTGTGATAATGACTGGGTACAATGTTCAAATATCAGTGATTCAATGCTGTTCACGATGTTCACAGCGCTAGCCACAGCACCACAGCATTATTTCGTCCATCTAGGAATCTTCAAATGATTTCTTAGGTTCCTTTTCAAAATAAACGTTTGGTCAATTATTCATTTACAGGAATTAGTGACCAGGATTGTGATAATAGCAGGATTGTGGTTATAATTAGCGTTCTGCGTAGTATTGTGGAAGGAGGAATTTTGGTGAGGGAGGGAGGGCGAGAATTGAGGTAGCCTCATTGTGTGTGTGTGGCTACCACTCTTGTTTTGCTCACCATACTAGCTTAGTGGTTTGCTATGGGCAACACATATGTACATGGGTATATATAGTGTGTCTATATAGTGTAAGAACAGCAACAGGAGAATGTTGAGAGGAGCTATTTTGGTGAGGGAGGTGACGTAATCGTAGCTTCGGCTGTGTGATTTTTCATGCAGTGTATTGTGGCCACTGAACTGTTTGGACACAATACCGGCTTATTTGCATAGTTCTGGTAAATAAAACATGTAGATAGGTACAGTAGAACCTTTATTAACGAGTTTAATCCGTTCTGGCACCGAGCTCGTTACCTGGAAAACTCGTCTTAAGAAACAAATTTCCCATTTAAAATAAAGGAAATAAATTTAATCCGTTCCACTCCCAAAAACTTCCATACTTGTATGACTTTTTTTATGTAAATATAATACTGCACATGTAAATATAAATGTTTTGTTGTAGTGTTTTAATGTTTACTTTACCTTATGAAGAAGTTGCTGGCTTGAGGGAGACGATGGAGAGATGGAAAGGAGGAGAGGAGTTATGGTGTTGAAGGAGAATCCACCTCTGAGTCAGGCGGACTCTCTCTTCTTGGAAATTTCACCCAAATTTCATTTCAAATGTCACACAAGGATGCGTTAGACCAGCACCAAATAAAAAACTACGTCGATTACACTTGTTGTGTCAGCAATATAATGGTCTTACCACGAAGATACAATACAATGCCATTTTCCCAAATAGGCAATGTGGTTATTAGAGAAAACGGAAATTTCATGGCAAACATGTATACACTTCCCAAGTCGATCAGATAAGAATTGGATTTTATAGAAATAATTGCTCAAATGACACTTGAGCGCGGTGTTTGGGTGCATTCAAGAGAAAAAAGTGTCACGTTCGACATATACCTGCGAAAGTGATAACACTTTCACAAAGTGTTATCACAAAGTGATAAATTAATTAAACATTTTCACACACCGGGTTGTCACTGCTTTATCAGGGCAGCTTTTCCAAGAATGCGTTCACCTTTCCAAACATTCCAAACAATTCCCTGATCTCAGTGGAAGAGGCAGCATCCTCCCTTACCTCCTCATTCCCTTACTAATGGTGTAAATTGTTGATGAGGACCTGCCATACTCCCTTGTGAGATCAGTCACACAGACACCACACTCATGCTTTGCTATAATTTCCTTCTTTAAATCCACAGTAATTGTGTCTTACTTCCTCTTGACAACACTATCTTTAGCAAGCAGCTTCTTTGGAGACATCGTGTGTTACAAATTGTAGTTGCAAAACCACTAAAAATCCAAAGAAAAGCTCAAATAAATCCAGAGGGATGCTTGTCGTGTGCGATACAACAACGACACTGGCGTCGGAGGCGTCCGAGAATTTGCGAGAACCCGCGAGATGCTAGGAAGCACCATGTGGTTTTGCTCGTTAATAGAGGCGAGCTCGTCAATAGAGACAAATTTGCTGCGAGTGGCTTGCTCGTTACTGGAAAAACTCGTTAATAGAGCCACTCGTTAATCGAGGTTCCACTGTATATAGAACATGTGTAATAAGAACTATAACAGTATGGTGGGAAGAGCAATGTTGGCGAGTAAGATGTTGGAGTGAGGGAGACTGGCTGGGTGTGGCTGCTGTCACTCGAGGTGTTCTAAGTGTGTTGATGGTGAATGTATAGTGTGTAAATAGATTGTACATATACATAAATTAGCATGATACATAGTAAATATGTGCTGCATATGTGTACACAAGTGTCATGCACGTAACACAGTGTCTTCGGACAGTACGGATGTTTTACTGCCATAATATAGTGTACGTGTTCACTATACATAGGATTAGCACGTAAAAACAAATAAAATGTATTTGGAACTGTGCGAAAAAAGTGAACGAAAATATATTCGTGGCAACTCGCACGCCCCGCCCCGAGCGCCCTACTGGCCCCGGGAGTGTACGTCACAGGCGAACAGGGAATGATGACGTCACGGCCCAACTTACGGACCCCATAGCAGCCAAAGTAAGTACAATTTCGATTTTTTTTTACATACCCATAATGAGCGAAGGGTTTCTGACACTTTAAAAAGAAAAAAAGAATTTTTTCCAGAGAATTTATTTCCTGCGCACTGTGGGGGTGTCATATTTGGAGGCAACGTGGTTAAGGGTTAAAAGAAAAAATAATTTTTTTTTTTTTTTTTTGGTATGCACCTGTGGGTGACAAATCCTAATTAGCCCTGAGCAACACAAGGGTTAATCCATTATAATATTTTCTTGGAACAAACTTTCTTCATTGAACATTTTGTTGCTTTTAAGGTCATGAGTGTCGAAGATTTGTCTGCAATATGTCTTGGATGTGCAATGAATCTTTCTCACCACACTGCTGCACTTAGAACTCGACTTACACAGCTCAATGTGCAGCCAGATGTGACACTTAGGACAGCACTTGATGGCATTAGTGAGGTGAGAAAATCTCTGAATGTATTATGTGCTCTTGTTCTTTGTATAAATAATTATGTATCCATAATAGATACTCCCCCATGTGATATTACTTTGTTTATTACTGTGTTGTATATATTTATTTTTCAGTTGTGTTTCATTTTTAGCCATAGATTTGAATTCCTCCTTGCATTAATTTCAAATTTCAAATACATGTAAATAAATATATATATATATATATATATATATATATATATATATATATATATATATATATATATATATATATATATATATATATATATATATTTATTTACATATATATATATATATATATATATATATATATATATATATATATATATATATATATATATATATATAGATAGAGGGAAGGGAGTACCACCTCTGGCTGGAAGAAGGGGGACCCATAGCCTCGGAGGAAACCACACATAACGCATTGGAGGGATGTGGGTCCCCTCCAATACAGTTTCTGTGTGCTTTTCTCCTACCACCCCTTCCCTTTTTTTTTTCCTTTATTGTGTATTTAAAGGTTACAAAACATACAAGACAAATGCCTAAAGGTTATGGATCTCTTGAAGCTCCTCCGCTTCTGGACAGGAACCGAGGACGCAGCAAGCATTTATATATATATATATATATATATATATATATATATATATATATATATATATATATATATAATATCAATGCTACAGTTTACAGAAAAAACACACTTAAATCTCTGAATATGTTAGACATTAAGTCACTGCACATTCTCTCATGTGTATTATACATATATAAAACGCTAAACTATAATGCCAATCCTGATCTCAAAAGCTTCATAGAAGGTTGTATCAGAACCCATGAGCATCACACCAGAAATAAATACAGTTTTGATATTCCTAGAGTACGACTTAATCAAACTAGAAATGCTCTACAAATCAAGGGGCCCAGAATGTGGAATGACCTTCCCAACCATGTTAAAGACTGTACCTCTCTCAACCAGTTTAAGTTAAAAGCGAAGCTATACCTAATATACAGTGGTACCTCGGAATGCGAGTGTCCCTGTATGCGAGTTTTTCGGAAGACGAGCAGGATTTACTCCAAAAATATGTCTCGGAAGGCGAGGGTTACCTCGGGACGCGAGTTTGTTGATACGTGTACAGGCCGACTGGCGCGTGGTGGCATGGCGATCGCGCCTCAGTTTACCAGTGTCTCGTGTCCAGTGACTATCCCACCTGAATTCTTCACAAGGATTTACAGTTTTTTATCGTTTTTTTGGCCATTTGAGCATAAAAGTTGTCATTATATATCTTGCCATGGGTCTCAAGAAAGCCATTGGTAAGGTTCAACCTAAGAAAATAGCTGTGAGTAGAGGCAGTAGAGGATGTCCCTTCTTGATTAAGAAAATGTGTGAAGTATGGGAAGAACTGCAAAGTTTTGTTGAAAAAACTCACCCAGATAAAGCTGTAGCAGGCCGTTGCATTGACCTTTTAAATGATAATGTGATGTCTTACTACAGACAAGTGTTAAAATGTAGGGAAAAACAAGTGTCATTAGATAAATTCTTAGTAAAACAAGCAAGTCCTAGTGGTATGCAGGCAAAATGTGCCAGAGTGTGCATACCAGTGAAGTCCTCACTGCCTGATGTGATAATGGAAGGGGACTCCCCTTCCAAACAGTAACTCCTCTCTTCCTCCCACCTCCTCACCATCTTCCATACGCCTACAGCATTCAACAGCAAGGTAAGTAATAACTTGAACATAGTTTTGTAGGTTTATTTAGATGAATTAGGTATAAAAATTTAGTTTGATGTGGGGTTTTTGGGGTAGTCAGGAACGGATTAATTCATTTCCCTTTATTTCTTATGGGGAAATTAGCTTCGGAATGCGAGTTTTCGGAATACGAGGCGTCTCCAGGAACCAATTAAACTCTTAAACTGAGGTATGCCTGTATGTTTCGGGCAGGTCCCTGGAATACGATCCCCTGCCGCGATGAATCGTTTTTTCATCCAAGTACACATTTTACTGTTGCGTTAAACAGAGGCTACAGTTAAGGAATTGCCCCCAGTAAATCCTCCCCAGCCAGGATACGAACCCATGACATAGCGCTCGCGGAACGCCAGGCGAGTGTCTTTACCACTACACCACGGAGACTGTAAGTTTGTTGATACGCTTACAGGCCGACCTACCGCGTGGTGGTTCGGCGATCGTCACCCCTCCGCCCCTCAGTTTACCATTGTCTCGCGCCCAGTGACTACCCCACAACAATTCTTCTCGCGGATTTTCAGTGTTTTGTTGGATTTTTGGTGATTTGACTATACAATTTGTTATTATATATCTCACCATGGGTCTCAAGAAAGCCAGTGGTAAGGATAAAGGCCAGAAAGCCCATGTGAGGATGACAATAGAGGAAAAACAAGAGATCATTCGGAAGCATGAGAACGGTACACGTGTTGTTGAACTTTGTAGGCAATACAAAGCCACATCAACAATATGCACTATACTTAAGAAGAAAAATGAGATTATGAGTGCTAAAGTGGCAAAAGGAGTAAGAACAATAACGAAACAAAGACTACAAATACTTGAAGAAGTGGAAAAGTTGTTATTAATTTGGATACATGACAAGGAGTTAAGGGGTGATAGTGTTTCGGAGGCCATTATTTGTGAGAAAGCCAGGGTGTTGCACGAAGACCTTCTAAAGAATACCCCTGCAACGAGTGATGCAGATACGAAAGAGTTTAAGGCAAGCAGGGGCTGGTTTGAAAAATTTAGAAGGAGAAGTGGTATCCATAGTGTTGCGAGGCATGGGGAGGCAGCCAGCTCAGACAAACCAGCCGCTGGATGATTTATTGACGAATTTAAAGAGTTTGCAGAGGCTGAGGGATACCTACCGCAACAAGTGTTTAATTGTGACGAAACAGAACTTTTGGAAAAGAATGCCTAAGAGGACATACATTACCAAGGAGGAAAAATCCTTGCCCGGACACAAGCCTATGAAAGATAGGTTTACACTTGTGCTGTGTTCAAATGCGAGTGGCGATTTGAAAATTAAACCCTTGCTAGTGTATCATTCTGAAAATCCAAGGGTTTTCAAACAGTATAAAGTGCAGAAAACCCATTTGTGTGTGATGTGGAAGGCTAATAAAAGAGCATGGGTGACTAGGCTTATTTTTTCGGAGTGGGTGAATGAAGTGCTGTGCCCTGCCATAGAAAAATATCTGCAGGAGAAACATTTGCCACTCAAAGCCGTGCTTCTCCTCGACAATGCTCCTGCTCATCCTCCAGGCTTGGAAGATGATTTGTTGCCCAGATACAATAAATTCCTCACAGTTAAATTCCTTCCTCATAACACCACTCCTCTAATTCAGCCTATGGACCAGAAAATCATAGCGAATTTTAAGAAACTTTATGAAAGGGCACTTTTCCGGAAATGTTTTGAAGTGACTGAAGCCACAAACCTCACCCTCAAAGAGTTCTGGAAACAGCATTTTAACATTGGTAGTGCTTTAAAACTCGTTGACAAAGCCTGGCAAGAAGTGATTCAAAGAACCCTGATCTCTGGCTGGAGAAAATTGTGGTCTGAATGTGTGAGAGAACTAGACATTGAGGGGTTTGAGCCTATAAGTGATGCGCCTATTGTTGAGGAAATTGTTAGTCTAGGCCAGCAAATGGGCCTTGAAATTGGATGGTGATGATGTGGAGGAGTTGGTGGAAGAACACAACGAAGAACTGACCACCGAAGAACTCCTAGCCCTTCAACAGGAACATCAAGACAGCGCAGCGGATGATTCTACAGTGGAGGAAGAGGAGGCAGCAGCGAATGTCCCTTCTGCAGTAATTAAGAAGGTGTGTCAGATGTGGGAAGAGATTCAAACAATTGTTGAAAAGACTCACCCAGAGAAAGCTGTAGTAGGCCGTTGTCTTAATCTTTTCAATGACAATGTGATGCCTTACTACAGAGAGAGCTTGCGGAGAAGGGAAAAGCAAGCTTCCATGGACAGATTTGTGGTGAGGAAATCGAGCAGTGAGCCTCAACCAGGACCTAGTGGCACTCAGATAAAATGTCCCAGGGAGAGCACACCAGAAAGGTCCTCACTGCCTGATGTGATAATGGAAGGGGACTCCCCTTCCAAATAGTAACTCCTCTCCTCCTCCCCCCTCCTCACCATCTTCCATACGCCTACAGCATTCAACAGCAAGGTAAGTAATAACTTGAACATAGTTTTGTAGGTTTATTTAGATGAATTAGGTATAAAAATTTAGTTTGATGTGGGGTTTTTGGGGTAGTCAGGAACGGATTAATTCATTTCCCTTTATTTCTTATGGGGAAATTAACTTCGGAATACGAGTTTTCGGAATACGAGGCGTCTCCAGGAACCAATTAAACTCTTAAACTGAGGTATGCCTGTATACAGGCATACCTCATAATATGAGATGGTCATATTTAATAATATTCTTCAACAAGTCACTTGAACTCCAAACCTTTCCAGATATTCTAAAAAAAAGTGAGAGTAACCCCTGTCCACAAATGTGGTGATCTCACTGAGGTCAACAACTTCAGACCTATATCAATTCTGCCAAACTTGTAAAAAATATTTGAAAATCTAATCTACAAGCAGCTTTACTCTTTTCTAGCCAAACTCAATATCCTTAGCTCTTGTCAATATGGTTTCAGACCCCAAAAAAGCACTAACGATGCACTTATTAGTATGATTAACTTGATACATGCAGCTCTTAATAAAAATGAGTTCCCTGTTGGGTTATTTGTGGACCTGCATAAGGCTTTTGACACTGTTAATCACCAAAACCTTCTTCTTAAATTACAGCATTATGGAGTCAACGGTATGTTTCTATGAATAATTCAATTTCTCCCACCCTACCCATCAACATTGGTGTTCCTCAGGGCAGCATATTTGGCCCTCTTCTCTTTCTCATCTACATTAATGACCTTCCAAATGCCTCCCAACACCTCAAACCAATTCTATTTGCTCACGACACAACCTTCATTTACTCCAGGCCTGACCCCTTGCTCTAAATGTCAGTGAATACTGAGCTAAATAAAGTTCATCTATGGGTAACTGGCAACAGTCGTCCTCAACATTGACAAAACTTTCTATATTTTGTTTGGCAATAAATCCTCAAATCAAATAAATCTCAGGATAAACAATATCCAAATTTGTAACAAAGTAGATGGCGAATTCTTTGACATTCTTATTGACCACAAGCTGAATTTCCAGGGACACATTCTAAATATATAAAAAAGTTTCAAAAACTGTTGGCATTCTTTCTAAGATCAGATATTATGTACCTCGCCCTGCCCTGGTGACACGATATTACTCTCTCATCTATCCTTATCTCAACTATGGTATTTGTGCTTGGGGTTCTACTACCCAAAATCACTTATGTCCTCTAATTACTCAACACAAAGCTGCTATTAGGACAATATCTAACTCTGGTCCCAGACAGCACTCGGTACCCCTACTCAAATCTCTGAATATGTTAGATATTAAGTCACTGCACATCCTCTCATGTGTATTTTATATATATATATAAAATGCCGAACTGTAATGTCAATCCTGACCTTAAAAGCTTCCTAGAAGGTTGTAACAGATCCCATGAACACCACACCAGAAACAAATACCTATTTGATATTCCAAGAGTATGACTTAATCAAACTAGAAATGCTTTACAAATCAAGGGACCCAGAATGTGGAATGACCTTCCCAATTATGTTAGACTGTACCTCTCCCAACCAGTTAAGATAATTAACCCTTAACATGCTCGGGGTCTAATATCCTGCTATCCACACAGGCGCATGTCATTTTGAAAAAAAAAAAAATTTTTTTTTTTTGCTAATCTGTTAAGTTCTGTTCACTGATCACGGGAAAAATAAAAAAAAAATTCTATTGTACTTACTTTTGTTGCAATAGAGCCGAGAAGCTCTGCGATGACGTCACAATCTGCATGGTCGCTCATGCAGTACACGCCCGGGAGATGTTGCGCGCGGTCCTCAAACAGCCAGAGTTGCCACAAATATATTTTCGCGCTATTTATTTACAATGTCTAAGCGCATTTTATCTAATTTTTTTTCACTAATTGTGTTTCAAATACTGTTTGAACATATTTTGTATCAATAATTGTTGCATATTTGAGTATACACAGGCGCACACAAATGTTTTCAATTACGGCAATATAATATGTCATTACAGTCTATTATATTATATGTTCTGCTTATATGTTTACATATTTACACACTCGCACACGCTATACACACTTTGAAGCACACTTAGAAGATTTCTAGACTGTGGTAGTCATTGAAGCAGTCGACAGCACATAATGGGATACCACACGTTTCACACCATGTTTGCACAAGCTTCCGTTTCTTGTCTCTACGTGTCGTTGTTTTACACACCAAGCAATCACGTTGGGCTATTGCACGCTTCACACCAGGTGGCAAATACTTAAGTTTGTGTGCTAGGAAGCCTTCAGTGTGAGCGAGGCGTGGAGTACCAGCATGCTGCAACAGTGGGTTTATGATGGGCCGCTGAATACCTGGGACATCTTTTGCAAACTTTCCTAATAACTGTATTGCAGCATCAAATACAAAGTCACGGAAAGTGGGCTTACGTCCAGTTCTCACAAGGTACATGTTGAAACAGTTCAGCATGCTCATGTCCACAAGATGGAAGAACACTTTTTTCGTCCACCTACATGTCTTCCGCACACACTCTGCAGTGCCAATCATCATGTCTGATTTATCAATCAACCGCATGTTGATATTATAGTCTAAAACACAGTCTGGCTTATATAGTGGTGCGTTTGTTTTATGGCTCACTTTCCCACTGTTCACCATTGTTCCATCATGAATTGTTGTCAACAAGTTCACCTCTCTTTTGTCTTTCCACCGAACTGACAGAATGTTATCACTTTTCCTTCTCTGACACTCACCAACTGCAATGTCGTTGTCAAACACAGGCATTTCCCTTCGTTGTGGCTTTACTGTACCAACCAATCCGGTTCTATTTTCTAGCAAGAACCGAGCTAGCAAGGGACTTGTATAGTAATTATCTGTGTATAAAATGTGTCCCTTGTTCATCCACGGAGCCATGATGGTCTTCACTACACTCCCCGAGAATCCATGTTCGTCGTTACCGGGAATGTCTACATCACTAGCCGAGTACAGAATCATGTGTAACACGTATCCTGTCTCACAATCACAAAGAACAAAAAATTTCAGGCCAAATCGGTTTCGTTTTGAGGGAATGTACTGTTTGAATGGAACACGTCCCTTGAAAAGTATGAGAGATTCATCAACCACCAGCTTCTGTGCTGGTACGTAAAAATCTCTGAATTTTCCAATAACATCGTTCATGTAGTGCCTCACTCGCCACAGTCTATCATCAGGTGTTCGGTCCTGAACACTTCCAAAATGTAGACACCTGAGGAGTATCTGAAACCTGTCTCGTGACATATATTTCCCGAATAAAGGTGTTGGTATTGTCTTGTCCTTGCTCCAATAGTCATTTATTGCATGTTTGTGACAGTGCTTCATCAACAAACAGAGTGCCAAAAACACATACATTTCCGCCACTGTGGTATTTTTCCAACGCTGCAGTCGTGAAAATTCTGTGATTTCCCTCTCAATCAGGTAAGCAGCATGCAGGTTCGTTTGGTGTACAATGTATTCCATGAGTGGTTCATCATAGAATGCTGTAAAATATTCCATCTCAGCCATGTCCTCACCTTGATTAGGGAAAAGGTTTGTAATCCCTACATCTTTATCGTCAAAGTGAGGAATATTAGGAATAAAATCGTCACCATCACTCCACTCAAGTACACCAGGCGTCCTGCGAGATGCAGAGGAAAGACGGCGAGGAAGCGATGCATACCGGCGACCAGGAGCTGAATACCGTCTGCGAGAAGCACGGCGGCTACGTGCACGTGAGGTGGGTGCACGTGAACACGAGGGTCTTGGTCCCTCATGTGGTGCCATGCGGTGGCGCTTGGCTGGGCGAGATGCTGCTGACGCGACAATTTCTCGCCCAGTTACACCACTGGTACCAGCCACAGGCTCAATAAAACTTTGATCTGAGTCACTAAACCCAGAAAAGGAGTCACCTCCCTCTGACTCGTCACCCTCAAACAGAAAATATCCACAGGAACTGTGAGGTCGTGGTAGAATTGGGGTAGAAAATGGGCGAGGAGGCATGGGAGAGCGTATAGGCCTCGCCATGGCATGGCGGTCATTCTCACTTTCACTGCTGCTGCTACTATCTCCCGACAACTGTGTATAATCCTCATCGTTGTCTGAATCGTCAAACACACTTTCTTCACCTTCAGAGAATAATTCGTGGGCTATTTGCTCTGGGGTGAGGGACTGAGTGATGCGTGCTCGTGAGGCGTTTGACCGTGCGCTCGCCATGGTGACTCTCGCTAAACTGAGGCCTCCCATGCCATCGGAGCGTGAGCTGGATTTTTTTTCAAAATGGCCGCTGTTTACTAGAGCCCCTGGGCAGCGTATGGGACCCCCAGCTACACCGCGGGCCATTCAAATCGTGCGCGGTACCCATACACTTCATATGAAGTGAAGCGCAGTTGACTGGTAAAACGATTTACACTTCATATGAAGTGATGCGCACTTTAAGGGTTAATCCAATTGGTTTATTTTAAATATTCTTATATTAGGAACATAAATTGTTGTCCTAATTATGTTAGGTTAAGATAGGCTAGGTTAGGTAAGGTTGGTTAGGTTCGATCACATATCTACGTTAGTTTTAAGTAAAATTAAAAAAAAACTTAGTCATAAATAATGAAATGGTTATGTTCATCATTTCATAAGAAAAAAATAGAAAAATATATAAATTCATGAAAACTTGGCTTACTAGGCAAATTGTATCTTGCATACTAGGCCGAGTACGATGTTTTGTCTTCTAGGTACAACATATATATGTCGTACCTAATAGCCAGAATGCACTTCTCAGCCTACTATGCAAGGCCCAATTTGCCTAATAAGCCAAGTTTTCATGAATTAATTGTTTTTCGACTACCTAACTTACCTAACCTAACCTAACCTAACTTTTTCGGCTACCTAACTTAACCTAACCTATAAAGATAGGTTAGGTTAGGTTAGGTAGGGTTGGTTAGATTCAGTCATATATCTACGTTAATTTTAATTCCAATAAAAAAAAATTTACCTCATACATAATGAAATGGGTAGCTTTATCATTTCATAAGAAAAAAATTAGAGAAAATATATTAATTCAGGAAAACTTGACTTATTAGGCAAATCGGGCCTTGCATAGTAGGCTGAGAAGTGCGTTCTGGCTACTAGGTACGACATATATATATATATATATATATATATATATATATATATATATATATATATATATATATATATATATATATATATATATATATGTCGTACCTAGTAGCCAGAACTCACTTCTCAGCCTACTATTCAAGGCCCGATTTGCCTAATAAGCCAAGTTTTCCTGAATTAATATATTTACTATAATTTTTTTCTTATGAAATGATAAAGCTACCCTTTTCACTATGTATGAGGTCAATTTTTTTTATTGGAGTTAAAATTAACGTAGATATATGACCGAACCTAACCAACCCTACCTAACCTAACCTAACCTATATATATAGGTAAGGTTAGGTTAGGTAGCCAAAAAAAGCTAGGTTAGGTTAGGTTAGGTAGGTTAGGTAGACGAAAAAACATTAATTCATGAAAACTTGGCTTATTAGGCAAATCGGGCCTTGCATAGTAGGCTGAGAAGTGAGTTCTGGCTACTAGGTACGACATATATATATATATATATATATATATATATATATAATATATATATATATATATATATATATATATATATATATATATATATATATATATAATATAATGTTGTACGTAGTAGCCAGAATGCAGTTCTTGGCCTACTAGCAAGGCCCGATTTGCCTAATAAGCCAAGTTTTCCAGAATTTCAATATTTTTCACATTTTTTTCTTATGAAATGATAATGCTATTCATTTCATTATGTATGAGCTAATTTTTTTTAAATTTGAGTTAACCTAACGTAGATATATGACCGAACTTTACCAACCCTACCTAACCTAACCTAACCTATCTTAACCTAATCTAAACTAACATAACTAAATCAATAATTTATGTTCTTAATATAATATAATAATATTTAAAATAAATCAATAGGAAACAATTTATTGAAAAAAAATAAAAATTTTCGGCTTATTAGGCAAAGCGGGCCTTGCATAGTAGGCCAAGAAGTGCGTTCTGGCTACTAGATATGACATATATATATATATATATATATATATATATATATATATATATATATATATATATATATATATATATATATACTGTAACCCCGCGATTATCCGGGATTCAAACATCCGGAAAACGCCCTTATACGGCCAAAATCGTGATCGGATAAAGTTATCACAATATCCGGCCAAAATGGCCACAGGAACCGGATAAAAGCTGGTTTGGCCGGATGAAAATACGGCCATACCGTATTAATCCCGTCTGTGGCTCTAGACGCATGGTGGAGGAGGGGGTGGGGTGATTGGGTGGTGTTGGGAGGGTGGGTGGGTGGTGTTGGGAGGGTGGGAGGGGTGCATCAGGAGGGACCACCTGGGTACAGGAATTACCATTAATTTTAGAACAATTAATCATAGCCAAAAACAAATGAAATAAGTACTAGTAATTATGTAATAACAAATAAATAAGTTTCCTAAAAGCATTGTGCACAGGCTGAAGTTTCCTTCAAAAATATTCTGAATTTTTTTCCTCCTGGCGGCCTACGTAACGCGCTATAGCTGCCCCACCCCAAGTGGACCCGTCCAACACTGGTCAACCCATGTGCGTCCGTCCCTCGTGTTATACACAGTGCTGCGCCATTAGTGAAATATTTTTTTAAATAACTTTTTTATTTTCATAGTAACTTTGAACATTTTTGGCCAAGACTATGTCTGGTAGCAGCATCAATCGTTCTGGAGGTGTTAAGAGGAAGAAAGTTGTCCTAACAATTAAAGACAAGTCACTGTTATACACCTCAACCAGTGCGGCCTCACAGTGTTGCGCCATTAGTGAAATATTTTTTTAAATAACTTTCTTAATTTTCATAGTAATTTTGAACATTTTAGGCCAAGACTATGTCTGTTAGCAGCAACAATCGTTCTGGAAGTGTTAAGAGGAAGAAGATTGTCCTAGCAATTAAAGACAAGTTACGTGTTGTTCAACCAGTGAGGCGTCACAGGCAGCCAAGCGCCTTCAACAAGTGAGGTGCCACAGGCAAGCCAAGCTCCTTCAACAAGTGAGGCATTACAGGCAAGCCAAGCGCTTTCAACAAGTGACGCGCCACAGGCAAGCCAAGCGCTTTCAACAAGTGAGGCGCAAGCAAGCTCCTTTAACAAGTGACATGCCACAGGCAAGCCAAGCGCTTTCAACAAGTGAGGCGCAAGCAAGCGCCTTTAACAAGTGAGGCGTCACAGGCAAGCCAAGCGCCTTCAACAAGTGAGGGCATGCAAGCGCTTCAACAAGTGAGGTGCAAGCAAGCGCCTTCAACAAGTGAGGCCTCACAGGCAACCCAAATGCCCTTAACCAGTGAGGCTTCAGCAGCTGGCAGTCAAAACTAACTTAGCTTAATGAACTGTACAGTAATTTTAAGTGTTAATTTTAGTGTTGTGTTAGTATAGGTTACGTAAATTGTTAAGAATTTTTAACTTCAAGATGTGTGGCATCAATCAAGAAGACGAACACCAACAAGGTAAGTTGAGGTTTCTAGTTGAATATTTAATAATTGTATGTGGCAAGGCAATTCAAATTATGTTGTTTGTAGTATAAAAATACAGTAGTTGGAAATGGTCTCTTTTGGACTCGTAGGTGAAAAAGTACCATTATCCGAAAAATGTGATAATCCGGCTGGGGGTCCTTCCCATATAGTTCGGATGATCGAGTGGAGACAGTATATATATATATATATTTTGTTTTTGTTTTATTTACTTTATTTGAACTTTGTTACAAAAAAGGAGTTACATATGGATTACAAAGATGGTTATCATAGGTTGTCGAGTTCCTCCAGCTCCTCAGATGGCGGGCAGGAACCCTGGATGCAGTGCGCATTTCCCCTCTGTATCGCCACACTGAGGCGCTGGAAAAGAAAGCTTGCAGCTCTTGGGTCTCTTGTTGTTTCAATGAGCCTAGAACCCAGTTCCTTAAAAAAACTGGTAGCACTTTTACCCCAGGCGCCGAGTGTCTCAGAAGCAATGTGGACAAAATTGTAGTGGTGATCCAGTTCTCTATACTTACGGGATTTGGCTGCTTCCCTGTGGGTGGCAGCGCCACCTGGTTGTGTAACACTGAGGTTAATGTAGGTGTTAGCCAGGGTTGATACGCACATTTAGTCCCATACCAACTGCTTGCCATTCTTCCAGGGGTTCACTGTGATACCATCCGGGCGACCAATAAGAGCATCAGAGTTACGGGGCGTTAGGTAACGGGGCTCTCTTTCAGCTGGGCATCCAGCTGTGGTGAGGCTCCTCTTGATGATGTCGTTAAATTCACTGTGCCTCGAGTGGCATCCCCCTGTGCTTTGGCAGAGTAGGCCATGGTGGCCGTACCTGTCAGCCACCACCTCGCCGCAAATACACCTATATCTGGTGTGGATTGGGGCAGCAAGGCGGAGGGCCACAGCAATTCGGAGGGCGTGTGGTGTGAGACGCGTGCCAGTTGCCGACATTGGGGTTGCTAACAGGAAATCCCCTGCATGTGGTGCTGCTACTGCTGTGAGGCGAGCAATGTCGTGTTGTGTTGTTGCAGCACCCAGGCACTCTGCAGCAACTTGGTCTACAATGGGGCCATCCCAGCTGGATTGCTTGTGGGCTTTTGGGGATAATGGTTGAGGTGATGGGCCTGCACGAGAGGCCCACTCTGTGGCACAGCGTGTAAAATTGGGATCGTGTACACCTGCCAGCTGATGTAAGTGGGCAGGTAGAATTTCCTTCACAAGGTCGTCGGATGCTGATAAGGAGGACAGGAAGGCTGGAACAGCGATTTGCGTTGCTGTTCGAACTCCGAGGCCCCCAAGTCTTACGGGAAGAGAGGCTTGTTTCCACTGTAGGTCATCGAGAGAGAGGTTAAGGGCTTTTTCTAGCATTGATTTCAGTAACCGGTCATACTCACTTAGTTTTTGGCTACTGTAAGATGGTGAACACCTCAGAAAGTAGGTTAACCTGGGGAGGGACAGACATCTGGTGATGAGGTAGAGTGCATCATGAGCATCAATATCCTCAATCCTCCCATCCATCCTCTTAAGGTCGGCGATTTTCTTATCAAAGACCTCATCGATGGCTTTCAACCCCAGGGGAGCTCCTAGGAGTGTGCTGTCTTCAGGTTTAGTTTTATGGATATTTGGCAGAAGACCCTCTATTCTCTCTACGATGCCCTGGTTGGAACATATTATTTCACATTTAGAAGGGTTCAGGGTGAGGCCTAAAACTGCACCTTGCTCCTAGATTTTTCTGATGTCCTCCAGGAGGGAGTCTTGGGAACCAGCTAGGGTACCATCATCCAAGAACCAGATGTTAAGCTCGCTGGACAGGACCTCTGTGACTTGTTTGATGACTAAGCAGAAAAGGAGAGGAGCAAGGGGGTCACCCTGTTGGACGCCTTCTCGCGAGTCAATTTCATGTTCGCCAAAAAGTAGCTTAAGATCCATACTGTAGCATGAATGTACAAAAGGGTAGAGGGAAGGGAAATGACTATGAACCGCACGGAGTACAGCATCCCTCCGCACCAAATTGAAGGGATTTTTGAAATCTAGCTTGATAAGGGCCTTTTCGTCTGTGATGTTGGCGATGAAGGCTCGAGCTGCATGGGCTGCCGCCTCACACCCTTGTGGAATGCCGAACCTGAGTTGTTTTGGCTTCAGCATGTTGGCCGCTGCATCACTAACTGTTCTTGCAGCTGCCTTTGCGACGAGACACCGGAGAGAATTGTCCACAGCTATTGGCCTGATCCCTCCATCCTTTTTCTTTAGAGCACAGAGAGATGCTCCAAAAAAGATAGGTCTTATGGACGCTGGTATGTTGCCAGCTAGACATGTGTTGGTGAATTTGGTTAGTTCCACCAAGAGGTTCTTTGCAATGTCTGTGCAATGCAATATATATATATTGTTGATATGCCTACAGGCCAACTTAGCGCGTGGTGGTATGGCGATCGTCGCCCCTCCACCCCCTTAGTTTACCAGTGCCTGGCGCCCAGTGACTATCCCACGTCAATTCTTCACCCGGATTTTCAGTGTTTTGTTGGATTTTTGGTCATTTGACCATAAAAGTTTTTATTATATATCTCACCATGGGTCCCAAGAAAGCCAGTGGTAAGGATCAAGGCAAGAAAGCCCATGTGAGGATGACAAATGAGGAGAAACAAGAAATCATTCGGAAGAATGAAAATGGTACACGTGTTGTTAAACTTTGTAGGCAGTACAACAAAGCCACGTCAACAATATGCACTATACTTAGCAAGAAAAAGGACATTATGAGTGCTAAAGTGGCAAAAGGCATAAGAACAATGACTTAACAAAGACCACAAATACATGAAGAATTGGAAAAGTTGTTATTAATTTGGATACATGACAAGGAGTTAAAGGGTGATAGTGTTTTGGAGGCCATCATTTGTGAGAAAGCCAGGATATTGCATGAAGACCTTGTAAAGAAAACCCCTGGAACGAGTGATGCAGATACGAAAGAGTTTAAGGCAAGCAGTGGATTGTTTGAAAAATTTTGAAAAAGAAGTGGTATCCATAGTGTTGCGAGGCATGGGGAGGCAGCCAGCTCAGACAAACCAGCCGGTGAACGATTTATTGAAGAATTTAAAGAGTTTGCAGAGGCTGAGGGATACCTACCGCAACAAGTGTTTAATTGTGATGAAACAGGACTGTTCTGGAAAAGATTGCCTAAGAGGACATACATTGCCAAGGAGGAAAAATCCTTGCCCGAACACAAGCTTATGAAAGATAGGTTTACGCTTGTGCTGTGTTCTAATGCGAGTGGCGATTTGAAAATTAAACCCTTGCTAGTGTATCATTCTGAAAATCCAAGGGTTTTCAAACAGTATAAAGTGCAGAAAACCTAAATGTATGTGATGTAGAAGGCTAATAACAGGGCATGGGTGACTAGGATTTTTTTTCGGAGTGGGTGAATGAAGTGCTGTGCCCTGCCATAGAAAATATCTGCAGGAGAAACACTTGCCACTCAAGGCCCTGCTTCTCCTCGACAATGCTCCTGCTCATCCTCCAGGATTGGAAGATGAATTGATGCACAGATACAGTAAATTTCCAAAAATAAAGTTCCGTCCTCCTAACACCACTCCTCTAATTCAGCCTATGGACCAGAAAATCATAGCGAATTTTAAGAAACTTTATGAAAGGGCACTTTTCCGGAAATGTTTTGAAGTGACTGAAGCCACTTCACTCTCAAAGAGTTCTGGAAAAACCATTTTAACATTTGTAGTTTTTTAAAACTTGTTGACAAAGCCTGGCAAGAAGTGACTCAGAGAACCCTGATTTCTGGCTGGAGAAAATTGTGGCCTGAATGTGTGACAGAACTTGACTTTGAGGGGTTTGAGCCTGTAAATGATGCGCCTATTGTTGGGGAAATTGTTACTCTAGGCCGGCAAATGGGCTTGGAATTTAATAGTGATGATGTGGAGGAGTTGATGGAAGAACACAATGAAGAACTGACCACTGAAGAACTCCAAGCCCTTCAGAAGGAACAGCAAGAAGACCCAGCTGATGATGTTTCTCCTGTGGAGGAGGATGAGGCAGTAGCAAATGTCCCTTCTGCTGAAATTAAGAATGTGTGTCAGATATGAGAAGAGATGCAAACTTATATTGAAAAGACTCACCCAGAGAAAGCTGTAGTTGGCCATTGCCTTAATCTTTTCAATGACAATGTGATGCCATACTACAGAGACAGCTTGCGAAGAAGGGAAAAACAAGCTTCCATGGACAGATTTGTTGTGAGAAAATCGAGCAGTGAGCCACAACCAGGACCTAGTGGTATGCAGGCAAAACGTGCCAGGGAGTGCACACCAGAAAGGTCCTCACTGCCTGATGTGATAATGAATGGGTGACTCCCCTTCCAAACAGTAACACCTCTCCTCCTGCCCCCTCCTCATCATCTTCCGTACACCCACAGCATTCATCAACAAGGGTAAGTAATAACTTGAACATAGTTTTGTAGGTTTATTTAGATGAATTAGGTATAAAATTTAGTTTGAAGTGGGTTTTTTTGGGTTGTCAGGAATGGATTAATTCATTTCCCATTATTTCTTATGGGGAAATCAGCTTTGGAATACGAGTTTTCGGAATACGAGCTGTGTCCAGGAACGGATTAAACTCTTTAACCGAGGTACCACTTTTTATATATATATATATATTTTTATATATATACAATGGGGCCTCGACTTACGATGCTAATCCGTTTCCAGAGACGGATCGTAAGTTGAAATATCATAAGTCGAAGAGATTTTTTTCATAAGAAATGAAGGGAATTGAATTAGTCAGTTCCCCACCCTCCAAAATATTAACACTTTGTGCGGATCAGGACTCCGCCCGGAGTCCTGTTTCGCCTACCCGCTTCTGCGATGTGGACATAAAATGATGTCCTGAAAAAAATATTTGTATAAAATTCAATTTTAATCCGATTTACTTTGGGTTTGTTTCAAACTGCGCGCCATGAGGCTCTCTTTCTCACCACTAGGCTGCATGGTACAATAAGTTCATGAATGGTGTGGACCACTTCGATCAAATGGTATTACCATTTTACCAGGAAAACTCACAAGTGGACCTAAAAGATAACGTTTTATTTCCTGCAAATGGCTTTGCATAATGCCTTTGTTTTGTACAAATACAGCACAACTGATCAAAAAAAGCTAACATTGCTACAGTTCCACGAGGTGGCAAATTGGGCCCTATTGTGCTGGGACCAGGAAGATTGGCCTCAAACAGCAACAGTATCTCAACACTTGCAGCACGCTCCAGACATAAATGATGACACAGGTCCTGCCTATGCTGACACCATGCAAACTCCTGGACCATCTGGTGTGAGGCAGCCCTTGTTCACTTCAACACCTCAAGCTAAAGCAGCAACCGAATCAGAACCCGAGATGTCTCGCACACTGCCATTTGACGAGACGGTTTTGTCAGATGACTCTGACTCTGACTCAAATGTTGAACCTCCAGCGATTCAGTTGATTCTGAAAATCGCATGAACTACAAACTGAAACGATTATTTTGATACCAGAATGAACACTGTATCACATAAACTGCCATAAGTAGACTCGAACCTTCATAGATTTTTTTTGGGTGTAGTGTGTGTCTGCATGAGTGTCTCAAACGGGTTGCAGGTGGGTGACTTTAGCCGTTTATACTGGTAATGCTTCCCCCATATCATGTATTATATGCATATGTCTGTTTAGGGAATTTTATTCCTATCAATGTACAACCAAAAATAACTGTGTGCAACAAGTATAAACTTGACAAACATAACAAAAGTAAAAACATTTCGTGTGTGTTTGACGCTCACTGATATGTTCCAGCGTTGTTTTATATTTGGCGCTATTCTATCTTACGCTTTGTTGATCTATTTTACCTACGGGCTCATAGAACATTCTATTGCGAACACATTGACACAAAAATGAATGACGTACATAGAATAATAATGTCAGGACAGTGAAATAAGTATAAACTTTCAAAGCGCTGTATCGCACATGTGTCGTCACGTCACCGATACCGGGTAACAATTTCACCACTTCCCACACTCTTGCGGGTGGGCCACGACCATTATTCTACGTTTATATTCATATCACCGTATTGGGAATTTCATTGCGAGTGCATTGATACCAAAATTAACGCTGTAGGACAAGTGTGGAGGTGATAACAATCCCAAGAGTAAAAACATTTTGTTGCTGTTGGGCGCTCACGGCGAGTCATCTTCGTAGTTATTTATTTGGTGCTGGTATCCCTATACGTTTCGTGACTTTTTTTACTAATGTTCTTCTAGAGAATTTTATTGCGAACACGTTGGTACCAAAATGAAATACGTAGCTCGAGAACTAAAGTCATGAGAGTAGAAAGAGTATACACATTTTTGTTTTTACGCTTACGCGGCAAAACGCCGTGAGCACTTACGGTTGTTTCCCTGACCTTCGCGGAGAGCGCGAAAGTGTTAATATATTTACTTTAAACATAAATGAAAATAAAGACAAATCTCGGGAAGTTAAATTACAGTTAAATAATAAAGAAAATGTAAAGACAATTTGAAATATAAAATACAATGTTAAAATGGTGCTGAGAATATCGGCTATGGCTGAAACCTCCCTTCGTATACGAGCTAATGAGCGAGTATACCAGAAAGAGGTGTCATCCGTAAGAGCACAAGGAATATTCTGAAGTGGATTGCTGGTCAGGCTCAGATGTCGATTCGTGTAGAGGGCGCTGAGGTGCTGTGTGCAGGTGCGCGGCTGGCGAGTCACCAATCACAGGCAGGCAAGCTGGTTTGATGACGAACCGGCGTGAGGAGGGTGTGTGGAGTGGGGGGATCTTGGATACGTTTTGCCTCCTGGTCAAAACGTTTTGTGCTACTGGTGACGTATCTTGAATGTAGCATCTTATACTTGTGTCTTTGGCGTAACTTAAAGTAGGGAAGAGCAGGCTCAATCTCTCTAGAAAGAGATTATCGTCACACTATGTTGTCACCAAATTGTGAAAGTGTTAAGAACATAAATTTTTGACGTAGTTGTGTTAGTTTAGGATAGGTTTAGATAGGTTAGGTTAGGTTGGGTTGGTTAGGTTTGGTCATATATCTACGTTAGTTTTAACTCAAATTTAAACAAATTAACTTATACATAATGAAATAGCCAGATTTGTCATTTCATAACAAAAAAAATTAGAAAAATATATAAATTCAGGAAAACTTGGCTTATTAGGCAAATCGGGCCTTGCATAGTAGTCCGAGTACGACGTTCTGGCTACTAGGTACAACATTTGTATATATATATATATATATATATATATATATATATATATATATATATATATATATATATATATATATATGTCGTACCTAGTAGCCAGAACGCACTTCTCAGCTTACTATGCAAGGCCCGATTTGCCTAATAAGCCAAGTTTTCCTGAATTAATATATTTTCTCTAATTTTTTTCTTATGAAATGATAAAGCTACCCATTTTCTTATGTATGAGGTCAATTTTATTTTATTGGAGTTAAAATTAACGTAGATATATGACCGAACCTAACCAACCCTACCTAACCTAACCTAACCTATCTCTAAAGGTTAGGTTGGGTTAGGTTGCCGAAAAAGTTAGGTTAGGTTAGGTTAGGTAGGTTAGGTAGTCGAAAAATAATTAATTCATGAAAACTTGACTTATTAGGCAAATCGGGCCTTGCATAGTAGGCTGAGAAGTGAGTTCTGGCTACTAGGTACGACATATATATATATATATATATATCGTACCTAGTAGCCAGAATGCACTTCTTGGCCTCTATGCAAGGCCCAATTTGCCTAATAGGCCAAGTGATTTTCTTTATTTTTTAGAAATTGTTTGCAATTGGTTTATTTGAAATATTATTATATTACGAACATGAATTATTGACTTAGTTATGTTAGTTTCAGTTAGGTTATGATAGGTTAGGTAGGGTTTGGTTAGGTTAGGTTCGGTCATAGATATATGACCGAACTTAACCAACCCTAATTTAAAAAAAAAATTACCTCATACATAGTGAAATTGATACCATTATCATTTCATAAGAAAAAAATAGATAAATATATAAAGCCAAGAAAACTTGGCTTATTAGGCAAATCGGGCCTTGCCCAATAGGCTGAGTATTGCGTTCTGGCTACTAGGTACAATATATATATATATATATATATATATATATATATATATATGTCGTACCTAGTAGCCAGAACTCACTTCTCAGCCTACTATTCAAGGCCCGATTTGCCTAATAAGCCAAGTTTTCCTGAAATAATATATTTACTATAATTTTTTTCTTATGAAATGATAAAGCAACCCTTTTCTCTATGTATGAGGTCAATTTTTTTTTTATTGGAGTTAAAATTAACGTAGATATATGACCGAACCTAACGAACCCTACCTAACCTATATTTATAGGTAAGGTTAGGTTAGGTAGCCAAAAAAAGCTAGGTTAGGTTAGGTTAGGTAGGTTAGGTAGACGAAAAAACATTAATTCATGAAAACTTGGCTTATTAGGCAAATCGGGCCTTGAATAGTAGGCTGAGAAGTGCGTTCTGGCTATTAGGTACGACATATATATATATATATATATATATATATATATATATATATATATATATATATATATATATATATATATATATATATATATTATTAAATATGACCGAAAAAGTAAGAATAATAATTCTAACACGAATTTTCTCAATCTTTCGTACATTACGCTTCACTGTTGGAGGTAAATCAAAAATCAATTCTCCAAAATTCATTTTTATTTACTATAAAACCAGAAAAACGGCCAGCCTACTCATGAGAAACTCTCCAGACACAAAACAGAACGCTTTAAAAGAGACTAACGTCGTCTATGCCTTCAAATGCCCACTTGGGGACTGTAAGCTCCAAAAAACCCAGTATATAGGCAAGACAACAACATCTCTTTCTAGGCGTTTAACGATGCATAAGCAACAGGGCTCCATTAAGGAACATATAATCTCTTCCCACAACCAAACCATCGCCAGAGAAATCCTAGTAAACAACACAGAAATCATCGATAGATACAGTGATAGCAGGCGGCTTGACGTTTGCGAGGCACTACACATCAAGAAGTCAACACCAGCAATCAACAGCCAATTATTGCGCAACTATATTCTACCCACCTCAAGACTCCGCTCCAATATAGAAGCATCAAGAAATATGGACCAATAGGCTTTCTACAAACACTTCTATTCAATATCCATTGTTTCGTGTTCTGTCTTGTGTTGATGAAATTAATACCCTATTAATACCCTTGTTCTGTCTTGTGTTGATGAAATTAATACCCTATTAATACCACATTTTGTTCTGTCTTGTGTTAATGCCACATCACCCCTTCCACCTCACTCAAATGTAGATATAAAATCGGAGATACGTAAGTTCTATTCAGTTGTGTATTTGTGAACTAAAGTCTTTGAAAATGTAATAAGTTTTACGAAACGCGCCCGTGTCGCGTCAGACTAGAAATAAAAATTAATTTTGGAGAATTGATTTTTGATTTACCTCCAACAGTGAAGCGTAATGTACGAAAGATTGAGAAAATTTGTGTTAGAATTATTATTCTTACTTTTTCGGTCATATTTAATAATATATGTCTACAGGAAAGACTGCTACCAAAATATACTAATATATATATATATATATATATGTCGTACCTAGTAGCCAGAACTCACTTTTTGGCCTACTATTCAAGGCCCGATTTGCCTAATAAGCCAAGTTTTCATGAATTAATATATTTTCTCTAATTTTTTTCTTATGAAATGATAAAGCTACCCATTTCATTATGTATGAGGTCAATTTTTTTTTATCGCAGTTAAAATTAACGTAGATATATGACCGAACCTAACCAACCCTACCTAACCTAACCTATCCTATCTTTATAGGTTAGGTTAGGTTAGGTAGCCGAAAAAGTTAGGTTAGGTTAAGTTAGGTAGGTTAGGTAGTCGAAAAACAATTAATTCATGAAAACTTGGCTTATTAGGCAAATCGGGCCTTGCATAGTAGGCCGAGAAGTGCGTTCTGGCAACTAGGTACGACATATATATATATATATATATATACATATATATATATATATATATATATATATATATATATATATATATATATATATATATATATATATATATATATATAAGCCTATACTTGCATAAAACACAAGTGAAGATAAACAATCTTTGGACAACACCCACCAGTGGGACTCGAACCCAGAAAGCACAACTACCTTCCAGTAGCTGGCATAACTAGTATGCTTTAACCCACTACGCCATCAGACCTTACAAAAGAAGTAGATAGTTCGAGATATATATCTCAAACATCTCTACCTCCCGAAGGCACCAGATGAGTGAGGGGTCAGTCTGCATTTTTCGTCGAGCAACTGTCAATGTGAGAGAACTCGTGTCCAGCTTATAAGCCTATACTTGCATAAACCACAAGTGAAGATAAACAATCTTTGGACAACACCCACCAGTGGGACTCGAACCCAGAAAGCACAACTACCTTCCAGTAGCTGGCATAACTAGTATGCTTTAACCCACTACGCCATCAGACCTTACAAAAGAAGTAGATAATTCGAGATATATATCTCAAACATCTCTACCTCCCGAAGGCACCAGATGAGTGAGGGGTCAGTCTGCATTTTTCGTCGAGCCACTGTCAATGTGAGAGAACTCGTGTCCAGCTTATAAGCCTATACTTGCATAAACCACAAGTGAAGATAAACAATCTTTGGACAACACCCACCAGTGGGACTCGAACCCAGAAAGCACAACTACCTTCCAGTAGCTGGCATAACTAGTATGCTTTAACCCACTACGCCATCAGACCTTACAAAAGAAGTAGATAGTTCGAGATATATATCTCAAACATCTCTACCTCCCGAAGGCACCAGATGAGTGAGGGGTCAGTCTGCATTTTTCGTCGAGCCACTGTCAATGTGAGAGAACTCGTGTCCAGCTTATAAGCCTATACTTGCATAAACCACAAGTGAAGATAAACAATCTTTGGACAACACCCACCAGTGGGACTCGAACCCAGAAAGCACAACTACCTTCCAGTAGCTGGCATAACTAGTATGCTTTAACCCACTACGCCATCAGACCTTACAAAAGAAGTAGATAGTTCGAGATATATATCTCTACCTCCCGAAGGCACCAGATGAGTGAGGGGTCAGTCTGCATTTTTCGTCGAGCCACTGTCAATGTGAGAGAACTCGTGTCCAGCTTATAAGCCTATACTTGCATAAACCACAAGTGAAGATAAACAATCTTTGGACAACACCCACCAGTGGGACTCGAACCCAGAAAGCACAACTACCTTCCAGTAGCTGGCATAACTAGTATGCTTTAACCCACTACGCCATCAGACCTTACAAAAGAAGTAGATAGTTCGAGATATATATCTCAAATATCTCTACCTCCCGAAGGCACCAGATGAGTGAGGGGTCAGTCTGCATTTTTCGTCGAGCCACTGTCAATGTGAGAGAACTCGTGTCCAGCTTATAAGCCTATACTTGCATAAACCACAAGTGAAGATAAACAATCTTTGGACAACACCCACCAGTGGGACTCGAACCCAGAAAGCACAACTACCTTCCAGTAGCTGGCATAACTAGTATGCTTTAACCCACTACGCCATCAGACCTTACAAAAGAAGTAGATAGTTCGAGATATATATCTCAAACATCTCTACCTCCCGAAGGCACCAGATGAGTGAGGGGTCAGTCTGCATTTTTCGTCAAGCCACTGTCAATGTGAGAGAACTCGTGTCCAGCTTATAAGCCTATACTTGCATAAACCACAAGTGAAGATAAACAATCTTTGGACAACACCCACCAGTGGGACTCGAACCCAGAAAGCACAACTACCTTCCAGTAGCCGGCATAACTAGTATGCTTTAACCCACTACGCCATCAGACCTTACAAAAGAAGTAGATAGTTCGAGATATATATCTCAAACATCTCTACCTCCCGAAGGCACCAGATGAGTGAGGGGTCAGTCTGCATTTTTCGTCAAGCCACTGTCAATGTGAGAGAACTCGTGTCCAGCTTATAAGCCTATACTTGCATAAACCACAAGTGAAGATAAACAATCTTTGGACAACACCCACCAGTGGGACTCGAACCCAGAAAGCACAACTACCTTCCAGTAGCCGGCATAACTAGTATGCTTTAACCCACTACGCCATCAGACCTTACAAAAGAAGTAGATAGTTCGAGATATATATCTCAAACATCTCTACCTCCCGAAGGCACCAGATGAGTGAGGGGTCAGTCTGCATTTTTCGTCAAGCCACTGTCAATGTGAGAGAACTCGTGTCCAGCTTATAAGCCTATACTTGCATAAACCACAAGTGAAGATAAACAATCTTTGGACAACACCCACCAGTGGGACTCGAACCCAGAAAGCACAACTACCTTCCAGTAGCCTGGCATAACTAGTATGCTTTAACCCACTACGCCATCAGACCTTACAAAAGAAGTAGATAGTTCGAGATATATATCTCAAACATCTCTACCTCCCGAAGGCACCAGATGAGTGAGGGGTCAGTCTGCATTTTTCGTCAAGCCACTGTCAATGTGAGAGAACTCGTGTCCAGCTTATAAGCCTATACTTGCATAAACCACAAGTGAAGATAAACAATCTTTGGACAACACCCACCAGTGGGACTCGAACCCAGAAAGCACAACTACCTTCCAGTAGCTGGCATAACTAGTATGCTTTAACCCACTACGCCATCAGACCTTACAAAAGAAGTAGATAGTTCGAGATATATATCTCAAACATCTCTACCTCCCGAAGGCACCAGATGAGTGAGGGGTCAGTCTGCATTTTTCGTCAAGCCACTGTCAATGTGAGAGAACTCGTGTCCAGCTTATAAGCCTATACTTGCATAAACCACAAGTGAAGATAAACAATCTTTGGACAACACCCACCAGTGGGACTCGAACCCAGAAAGCACAACTACCTTCCAGTAGCCGGCATAACTAGTATGCTTTAACCCACTACGCCATCAGACCTTACAAAAGAAGTAGATAGTTCGAGATATATATCTCAAACATCTCTACCTCCCGAAGGCACCAGATGAGTGAGGGGTCAGTCTGCATTTTTCGTCAAGCCACTGTCAATGTGAGAGAACTCGTGTCCAGCTTATAAGCCTATACTTGCATAAACCACAAGTGAAGATAAACAATCTTTGGACAACACCCACCAGTGGGACTCGAACCCAGAAAGCACAACTACCTTCCAGTAGCCGGCATAACTAGTATGCTTTAACCCACTACGCCATCAGACCTTACAAAAGAAGTAGATAGTTCGAGATATATATCTCAAACATCTCTACCTCCCGAAGGCACCAGATGAGTGAGGGGTCAGTCTGCATTTTTCGTCAAGCCATGTCAATGTGAGAGAACTCGTGTCCAGCTTATAAGCCTATACTTGCATAAACCACTGAAGATAAACAATCTTTGGTACCAGGACTCGACCCAGAAAGCACAACTACCGTAGTAGCCGGCATAACTAGTAGCTTTAACTAGTTACGCCATCAGACCTACAAAAGAAGTAGATAGTTCGAGATATATATCTCAAACATCTCTACCTCCCAAACATCTCTACCTACTTGTTGTCCAAAGATTGTTTATCTTCACTTGTGGTTTATGCAAGTATAGGCTTATAAGCTGGACACGAGTTCTCTCACATTGACAGTGGCTTGACGAAAAATGCAGACTGACCCCTCACTCATCTGGTGCCTTCGGGAGGTAGAGATGTTTGAGATATATATCTCGAACTATCTACTTCTTTTGTAAGGTCTGATGGCGTAGTGGGTTAAAGCATACTAGTTATGCCGGCTACTGGAAGGTAGTTGTGCTTTCTGGGTTCGAGTCCCACTGGTGGGTGTTGTCCAAAGATTGTTTATCTTCACTTGTGGTTTATGCAAGTATAGGCTTATAAGCTGGACACGAGTTCTCTCACATTGACAGTGGCTTGACGAAAAATGCAGACTGACCCCTCACTCATCTGGTGCCTTCGGGAGGTAGAGATGTTTGAGATATATATCTCGAACTATCTACTTCTTTTGTAAGGTCTGATGGCGTAGTGGGTTAAAGCATACTAGTTATGCCGGCTACTGGAAGGTAGTTGTGCTTTCTGGGTTCGAGTCCCACTGGTGGGTGTTGTCCAAAGATTGTTTATCTTCACTTGTGGTTTATGCAAGTATAGGCTTATAAGCTGGACACGAGTTCTCTCACATTGACAGTGGCTTGACGAAAAATGCAGACTGACCCCTCACTCATCTGGTGCCTTCGGGAGGTAGAGATGTTTGAGATATATATCTCGAACTATCTACTTCTTTTGTAAGGTCTGATGGCGTAGTGGGTTAAAGCATACTAGTTATGCCAGCTACTGGAAGGTAGTTGTGCTTTCTGGGTTCGAGTCCCACTGGTGGGTGTTGTCCAAAGATTGTTTATCTTCACTTGTGGTTTATGCAAGTATAGGCTTATAAGCTGGACACGAGTTCTCTCACATTGACAGTGGCTTGACGAAAAATGCAGACTGACCCCTCACTCATCTGGTGCCTTCGGGAGGTAGAGATGTTTGAGATATATATCTCGAACTATCTACTTCTTTTGTAAGGTCTGATGGCGTAGTGGGTTAAAGCATACTAGTTATGCCGGCTACTGGAAGGTAGTTGTGCTTTCTGGGTTCGAGTCCCACTGGTGGGTGTTGTCCAAAGATTGTTTATCTTCACTTGTGGTTTATGCAAGTATAGGCTTATAAGCTGGACACGAGTTCTCTCACATTGACAGTGGCTTGACGAAAAATGCAGACTGACCCCTCACTCATCTGGTGCCTTCGGGAGGTAGAGATGTTTGAGATATATATCTCGAACTATCTACTTCTTTTGTAAGGTCTGATGGCGTAGTGGGTTAAAGCATACTAGTTATGCCGGCTACTGGAAGGTAGTTGTGCTTTCTGGGTTCGAGTCCCACTGGTGGGTGTTGTCCAAAGATTGTTTATCTTCACTTGTGGTTTATGCAAGTATAGGCTTATAAGCTGGACACGAGTTCTCTCACATTGACAGTGGCTTGACGAAAAATGCAGACTGACCCCTCACTCATCTGGTGCCTTCGGGAGGTAGAGATGTTTGAGATATATATCTCGAACTATCTACTTCTTTTGTAAGGTCTGATGGCGTAGTGGGTTAAAGCATACTAGTTATGCCGGCTACTGGAAGGTAGTTGTGCTTTCTGGGTTCGAGTCCCACTGGTGGGTGTTGTCCAAAGATTGTTTATCTTCACTTGTGGTTTATGCAAGTATAGGCTTATAAGCTGGACACGAGTTCTCTCACATTGACAGTGGCTTGACGAAAAATGCAGACTGACCCCTCACTCATCTGGTGCCTTCGGGAGGTAGAGATGTTTGAGATATATATCTCGAACTATCTACTTCTTTTGTAAGGTCTGATGGCGTAGTGGGTTAAAGCATACTAGTTATGCCGGCTACTGGAAGGTAGTTGTGCTTTCTGGGTTCGAGTCCCACTGGTGGGTGTTGTCCAAAGATTGTTTATCTTCACTTGTGGTTTATGCAAGTATAGGCTTATAAGCTGGACACGAGTTCTCTCACATTGACAGTGGCTTGACGAAAAATGCAGACTGACCCCTCACTCATCTGGTGCCTTCGGGAGGTAGAGATGTTTGAGATATATATCTCGAACTATCTACTTCTTTTGTAAGGTCTGATGGCGTAGTGGGTTAAAGCATACTAGTTATGCCAGCTACTGGAAGGTAGTTGTGCTTTCTGGGTTCGAGTCCCACTGGTGGGTGTTGTCCAAAGATTGTTTATCTTCACTTGTGGTTTATGCAAGTATAGGCTTATAAGCTGGACACGAGTTCTCTCACATTGACAGTGGCTTGACGAAAAATGCAGACTGACCCCTCACTCATCTGGTGCCTTCGGGAGGTAGAGATGTTTGAGATATATATCTCGAACTATCTACTTCTTTTGTAAGGTCTGATGGCATAGTGGGTTAAAGCATACTAGTTATGCCGGCTACTGGAAGGTAGTTGTGCTTTCTGGGTTCGAGTCCCACTGGTGGGTGTTGTCCAAAGATTGTTTATCTTCACTTGTGGTTTATGCAAGTATAGGCTTATAAGCTGGACACGAGTTCTCTCACATTGACAGTGGCTTGACGAAAAATGCAGACTGACCCCTCACTCATCTGGTGCCTTCGGGAGGTAGAGATGTTTGAGATATATATCTCGAACTATCTACTTCTTTTGTAAGGTCTGATGGCGTAGTGGGTTAAAGCATACTAGTTATGCCGGCTACTGGAAGGTAGTTGTGCTTTCTGGGTTCGAGTCCCACTGGTGGGTGTTGTCCAAAGATTGTTTATCTTCACTTGTGGTTTATGCAAGTATAGGCTTATAAGCTGGACACGAGTTCTCTCACATTGACAGTGGCTTGACGAAAAATGCAGACTGACCCCTCACTCATCTGGTGCCTTCGGGAGGTAGAGATGTTTGAGATATATATCTCGAACTATCTACTTCTTTTGTAAGGTCTGATGGCGTAGTGGGTTAAAGCATACTAGTTATGCCGGCTACTGGAAGGTAGTTGTGCTTTCTGGGTTCGAGTCCCACTGGTGGGTGTTGTCCAAAGATTGTTTATCTTCACTTGTGGTTTATGCAAGTATAGGCTTATAAGCTGGACACGAGTTCTCTCACATTGACAGTGGCTTGACGAAAAATGCAGACTGACCCCTCACTCATCTGGTGCCTTCGGGAGGTAGAGATGTTTGAGATATATATCTCGAACTATCTACTTCTTTTGTAAGGTCTGATGGCGTAGTGGGTTAAAGCATACTAGTTATGCCGGCTACTGGAAGGTAGTTGTGCTTTCTGGGTTCGAGTCCCACTGGTGGGTGTTGTCCAAAGATTGTTTATCTTCACTTGTGGTTTATGCAAGTATAGGCTTATAAGCTGGACACGAGTTCTCTCACATTGACAGTGGCTTGACGAAAAATGCAGACTGACCCCTCACTCATCTGGTGCCTTCGGGAGGTAGAGATGTTTGAGATATATATCTCGAACTATCTACTTCTTTTGTAAGGTCTGATGGCGTAGTGGGTTAAAGCATACTAGTTATGCCGGCTACTGGAAGGTAGTTGTGCTTTCTGGGTTCGAGTCCCACTGGTGGGTGTTGTCCAAAGATTATATATATATATATATATATATATATATATATATATATATATATATATATATATATATACTCTGATTCGCCAGAGTGTAAACAGTTATGTAGTGTTTTATTATCCCTACCCATTGTTCTAGGGAGAAATGGTGATAAAAATGGTGATAAAATGGTGTCAGGGGGGCATTGGTGAGAGTTGTTGTCAGGAGGCAACACGTGCTCCCCC